>MU560044.1:114569-134475 GCA_024362625.1 Silurus asotus | reverse complement strand
GCTAACAACCGATACCCTCGAGAGCCGACTAAGCACGCTCCTAAGCTAAGCAAACAACACATCGGCCCCGTGTCACCCCCCCCGAAATGAATCGGGGCAAGCAGGAGACACACAGACGGAATTCTGCCTGCATATAAGCTCATGACTGCACAGATAACACACTCAAAGCGCTTACCTGAACGAGCAGAAGCTAATGTCGCTACCACCGCACAGCCATCTTGTAGCTTCCTGGTTTGCGCGACGTCGCCTGTCTATGACGTCACGGCTTGCCTATTGGCTAGATTTCACACGTGGTTCAGAGCGTGGTCACGCAGGGGCGTTCCCATAGCGTTTCGACGCAGCTCGAGTTCCTGAAGGGGAACCCCAAACTTCTTACTGCCTTCTGTCTGCTCATTCTTAGCTTCGTAAAGAGTGAGAGTCAGGAATTTATACACCAACGGATTAAAAAAGACGCGCAGTAACAGGAATTTGGTTGTTTGGCTGAAATTGGCGCGCAGTGAAGAGAAACATTTTATATTTCACCAAATCAATGGATTTAAACTAAAGTAACGAGCTGGTTTTGAAAATGTAAGAAGTAAAAAGTACAGATATTTGTGTAAAATTTAATGAGTAAAAGTAAAAAGTTATAAAAAAATAAATAGTGGAGTAAAGTACTGATACCAGAAAAAGCTACTTAGGTACAGTAACAAAGTATTTGTACTCCATTACTTCCCACCTCTACACATGAATAACATTGAAACAATTGAAAACATAGACAAAGATTTACTTTCTTTGAGAAGTTTAATGAAATAACAAGAGACAGTGTAAGGAATCTGAGTAGTAAGTTGAAAAAAGGACAAGGAGTCTTCACATTAGCTTTTTGAGTTTGTGAAAACAAAAAAACATTTTAGAAGTTTACATTTACTTGATTCTTAATATTATGTTGTAACTTTGATACACTTTTGTGTTTCTTGGATTGTTGGTGTTGCATGTTTGTCATTAGATGTTAAACTGCCAGTTTTATTGAAATCTTACAGGAACTGCACATTATTTAATTTGACAACATATACCACATATTTCATCTTTTAAATGCTGGACATTTGATTCCCTTCTTTCTTTCTTTCTTTCTTTCGTTCTTTCTTTCTATCTCTTTCTTTCTTTCTTTTTTTTTCTTTTCTCTAGTGAGAATAATAATCACACACACACACACACACACACATTTATTTATATACATATACATGTAGAAAAGCAGTTGGTGGGTGAGAAACAGTCACTATTCTAACTTCACTATTTTTAAAGCAGACTCTTTGTTTATTTATTTATTTATTAAAATTTTTTTAGCTGGATGGCCCCTCTAGGACACCTAGTAAAATATGTCTAAATAACACTGATTCAATACACACTAAACATGCACAGTATAAACAACATGGAAACAATAAAGGGCACAGGTACATGCTGTCAGGGATCCACCTGCCACGCCCCCCTTTGGAGGCTTTCATGCTGCTACTCTCTCTGCCGCTCCCGGCAATAACAACCGACACCTGTTCCTCATTTCCTTTTCCCTTTTTAAACTCCTGTGCCAGTCTCACTGCCTGTGGGACCTACTAGTAGTCTATGTTGATCGACCTGGTTCCTGCATTCCCCGCTGGTTCCTGCTCCTTCTTCAGTTCCTGTGGATTATACTTCCCTAAATAGATAATGCTTTCCTAAGTGGATTATACTGTCCTGGGTGAATTATACTTTCCCAGTGGATTATAGTTGCATCACGGACCAAAGTCGCATTACTGTTCGTAACGCTCTCTATCCTCTGTTTGTGTGATGAATGATTTAATACACATGATAAAGTTACTTCCGCTTCCGACTCTATCTGCTCCACTGTACGGCGGCCGACATCCCCTTGGCAGCTGGGCCGCGAAGGAGACTTTGTACCACTGCCTGGTCACAAACGAGACATTGTAGCACCGCCGGCCACGAAAGGGACATTGTACTGTGAGTGTCGCTACGTTCCAAGGTTCTTTCAAAGGCGACGTCATGGTTTAAAGTCTCTCCATGGGCGCCGTCATGCTTCAAGTCCCCTCCGAAGGTGACGTCGCAGTCCCAGGTCTATCCAAAGGCGACATTGCGCTTCAAGATCACTCTGGAAGCGCCGTCGAGTCTCAGAGCTCCCCCAAAAAAGCTGTAGGGTGACGACGCAATCCAAGACCTCTCTAGAAGATACGTCTTACATACATAGTCCCTTTCATTAATTCTAACAGCTCCATTTTTTTTGTCACTTTATTTATATAAAAAAAAAAGAATTTATAATGTTAATTCTTATTTTATAATTCTTTCTTTCTTTCTTTCTTTCTTTCTTTCTTTCTTTCTTTCTTTCTTTCTTTCTTTCTTTCAGGTTCACAGCATTTTTTGACCACCGGTCAAAATACTAGAAAGATATTACTAGATATTACCCGTTTTTAAAGCTGGTGATAAATACATAAAGTCAGAATTTATTATTTTATTTATACAGATTCATCAACTATGAGGAAGACCTCAGAAGTAACTAGTGAGATACCTCTATATTGTAATTATTCTATACACACTGAACAACATTCAAACAGTAGAAAACATAGGCAAAAATTTACTTTCTTTAAGGAGTTTAATAAATCTGACAGTTTAAGGAATCTGAGCAGTAAGTTGATGCCATGGCGGGGCTAGAGCCGCATTTATGCACTTTGTGAAGGTGCGATGCGAGAGTTTTAGGCCAAAGAGAAGGAATCGATATTGGTAAGCCTCACCCGGGAAGCAAACCTCAGGAACCTCTTGTGAGCAAGAAGGATGGCTATGTGGAAAAAGGGGTCCTTTAGAACTATCGTGACAAACCAGCTTGCAGACTTGATCTGTGACACCACCTGCTTGAAGGTTAGTATCCTGAACCTGCGCATCATTAGTAAGCGGTTCAAGGAGCGTAGATCTAAGATCAGCCTGGAACCGCTATCCGTCTTCGGAAACCAAGAAGTACTGGCTGTAGTAGCCTGACTCTCTAACCAAGGGGGGAACCGCCTCGATGGCCCCTTTGCTCTGAAGGGTGTGCACTTTCTTGCCTGCAATTCCACACGGTGGGATAGATCTTGTTGAACCAGGAAGGAGAAGACCCGAACTGATTAATGTAGCCCACCATTATCGTACGCAGGATCCATGGAGATACGTCCGGCAGCCCTTCCCAGGCAGACCGGAAATCCCTCAGGGCAACCTACCTCTCGAGGTCGGCCTCTGACCCACCCAGAGCAGCTAGAGCAATGCCTTGCAGCCGTTGGAACCTCCGGAGAAGCAACGGGTCTTCCCCACCCACAGCAATCCGTTGGGTGGAAATGGAGGGAGACAACCGCTGAAGGGAGGCTGTGCCCCGAAGTATATCTTGTGGTAGGGCTAACAGCTTGGCCTCCGGTGTCAAAGCATTGAATAGGGGAACCAAACCATCGGGGCTGGCCCCAGACTTTTTCAGAGGGCTGGGGCGATGCCCTGCAGCCGTTCAGGCATCCTCAGAAACAGGGGGTCCCCGCCATGCACAGCTATTTTTTGGGCGGAGACAAGGGAGAACACCCGCAGGAGGAAGGCTGCGCTCCCTCAAAGCAGGGCACTCTGATAGTCAGGGCCGCTTCACCACCGCCCGTATGTTTGAGGTGACAACCACCCTCAGGTTGGCCAGCTCCTTTGAACCTGCCATAGAGCAGCGCCTAGGGCCCTTGGGCTCTCCCGTCAGGGTCCGGGTGGCAACGCTCCATTTTTGGGCTTCACACTGCCTGGCAATGCCAGGCTGGGGCTGCACCCGCTAAGGAGCCTCAACAGAGCGGAGAGGGAGGAACCAGCAAAAAAAGCCCTGTCCCTGTCAGAAATATCCAACAAGGTAAGCCACAGATGCCTTTCTGTGGCCACTAAAGCTGCCATAGACCAACACACGGCATGCGCCATTTCCTTGGTGGCCCAAAGGGTTAAGTCCGCCGCGCGGCGTAACTCCTTAACATTGTCAGCCCTAAATCTAAAACCCTTGTCCAACTATCGCAGCATGTTGGCCTGGTATGCCTGCAACACACCCATTTAGTGACACAACACCTGGGGAGAGATAGCTAGCTAGCGTATCGTCAACTCTGGGCATCTTCCCATAGCCACAATCCTTAAACCCAATAACATCTGTGTACAGCAAACCTTGTTGGGAGAAAGAACGGGCTGTATTTGGAGAAAAACAGTAGGCCCCGGCACGGAGAGTGTGATGCAGGATGCCGGAAACGCTCATCCAGCTTGCTTGGAACACGCTGCTTCTGCTTCTCACTCGGCCAAGCTATCTCCAGCTTGGATACGGCTTGCGTCACTACCTTCAGGAGCTTCTCAGACAATGCCAGCTGTGAGGAGGCTGTGGGCCCGCTAGCATTCGAAAACTCTCCCTCCTCAGAGAAAAATAATTGGAGCTCCTCGCCACACTCACCGGAAGAAAGACCTCAGCAGCCTCAGCGGGAGCTTGGCCCAGCAGGGGAGGCTAGAGAGGACTCATCCATCTCCATACCTTCTGCTTGGTCAGCCTGCAAGCCCCATTACCTTCAGCACTGCTTCGCCTCGCCAAGAGCAGGACCCAGGCCGCGAGAGCACTTTCTGCAGAGAGTACGAATAGCCAAACGGTTACAGCACAGACAATCATCTCTTTTGAGAGCCGATTGAGCATGCTCCACTCCCAAACAACACACAGTTAATGGGTTTCACCTCCCGTAATGTACCAGGGGCAAGGAGGGACACACACACGAAAGCCTGTCTGTTTTGCTTTGTTGCACAGATTAACACAAAAAGCGCTTACATGACAAACAGAAGTTAATGACGCTACTGGATTACTAATACACAACCTCTACATTCAGTTACTACATTTAGTTACTCTCAAGAAGTTAGCATAGTTCGCTGAGGTGTGGTGGCTGGTGGGAAACATAGTTTCTGTCCATAATTATAACTTGTTTACTTCTGAAAATTAAAAAACTTTTATATAAATCTTAGTTATTTTTTTATATTTGACACTTTATTAAAAGTAGATTTTTTTAATGCATGGCCTGTCTGGAACACCACAGCTGTTACTGGTAAGATTATCACTATCGTGACAACTTTATTACTTTTAAAAACTGAAACTTTAGATTTATATATAAAAAAAAATGTAATTATAAATTATAAAATTTGACACTTTTGATTGTTTTTTTTCTTTCTTTCTTTTTAAATGCATGGCCTGTCTGTAACACTACCGGTGAGGTTGGCTGCTCCGACAAGGTTTTTTTTTTCTTCCTTTATTTCATACTGTTATTTAATTAGTTTTAGTTTAATTTACACAAGATGGACATCATTAGATATGACAGAGAGACACTTATATCTATTGGTGTACATAATACTCACCTTTTGCCGCTTTTAAACCCGAACCCATGCTGGCCGAGCGAGATCCTGATGGAGAACAAACGACGCGACCCGTACTGGCGTCCACGAGGGAAACGAGCCCGCGTCAGGAACAGGCTGAGGGCACGTGCACACCACGCTCCCTTACCTAGTATCCTGTTAGCCAACCTCCAGTCACTGGAGAACAAGCTCGATGACCTCAGGGCAAGGGTCAAGTTCCAGACTGACATTCGGGACTGCAACCTTCTCTGCTTCACCAAAACATGGCTGAACCCAGCAGTACCGGACCATGCCATCCAGCCGGCTGAGTTTTTCTCGCTTTACCGCATGGACATAACACCGGAGTCAGGGAAGTCAAGAGGAGGTGGAGTGTGTCTGATGGTGAACAACCTCTTTTACGCTCCCGCACACCAAACCTGGAACTACTGACCATCAATTGTTGGCCCTTTTATTTACCTCGGGAATTAAGCTCGGTCATAGTCAGTGCCATTTATATTCTACCTCAAGCGGACACAGACACTGCAGTATGGGATTTACATGAGACATTAACTTTTCACCAAACACAGCATCGGGACGCTGCGCTCTTTGTGGTAGGAGATTTTAACAGTGCCAACCTCAAGCGCGCACTACCGAACTTTCATCAGCACATCATCTGCCCCACCAGGGGCGAAAGGACACTGGACCACTGCTACACAACAATAAAGAACAGCTACAAGGCACAATCATGTCCACCATTTGGAAAATCGGGCCATGCCGCCATCTTTCTCATGCCTGTTTACAAACAAAGGCTGAAACAGGAAGCTCCGGTTCAGAGGAAGGTCGCGCGCTAGACAGTCCAATCGGTGGCCGCTCTGCAGGACGCTTTGGATGATGCAGACTGGGATGTTCTGCGATGCTCTAAGATCCCGCTTCGCTGCCTACAACACAGGGCTCGACACCGGGGACATGGAGGAGTACAAAAGTCTGCGTCTTACAGTGTTTGCAGAGCAAAGCGGCACTACGGGAGGAAACTAGAGTCACAGTTCCAACAAGGTGGCTCTAGGAGCCTGTGCCAGGAACTAAGAACAATAAAGGACTCTAGAACACTATCTTCCAGAATGGTGAATGCGGACGCTTCTCTGGCAGACGAGCTAAACATCTTTTAAGCTTGTTTCGAGGCTGCAGCTTACCACGCTAGCGGTGCTAGCAGCACAAACAGCGTGCACGCCAAGAGAGCGGAGAGGTAAACATGTTGACCATCTCGAGAGTATACCAGGAAGGCAGCAAGACCAGAGTGCATCACAGGTCGGGTTGTGAAAGCCTGCACTGTCCAGCTAGCACCGGTGTTCACTGAGATATTCAACCTGTCACTGAAACAATTTGTTGTCCCCTCATGTTTCAAACAGTCCACCATTGTTCCTGTCCCGAAGAAACCCCAGCCTGCCTGCCTTAATGACTACCGTCCTGTAGCTCTGACCTCAGTAGTGATGAAGTGCTTAGAGAGACTGGTCGGAGACTTCATCACTGCTTCACTACCAGACACACTGGACCCACTACAGTTCGCGTACCTCAGAACCGTTCTACTGAGGGCGCCATTGCTCATCTCCTTCACACTACGATGAGCCACCTGGACCACAGAAATAGGTATTATACAAAGATGCTGTTTGTTGACTACAGTTCAGCATTTAACACCATAATTCCCTCCACAGTCACCTCTAAGTTGGAGGTCCTGGGACTTAACCTGCCGTTGTGTCAATGGATCTCTAACTTCCTGACAGACAGACCACAAGCCGTATGGGTGGGAAAACACACTTCATCCACCCTCACCCTCAGCACAGGAGCCCTCAGGGTTGTGTTCTGAGCCCTTTGCTGTACTCACTGTACACGTATAACTGTGTGGCCACTCCCAACTCCACCAACATCATTAAGTTTGCTGACAACACTGTTGTGGTGAGCCTGATCTCCAACAACGACGAGACGGCCTACCCACAAGAGGTTTAAAACCTGGAGAGATGGTGCCAGGAGAACAACCTACTCCTGAACTTCAGCAAGACTGAGGAGTTGATTTGTGGACTTCAGCAGGAAGCAGGAGCGGTCATACCAACCGCTTAACATTAGCAGGACCCCAGTGGAGAGAGTGGACAGTTTCTGGGACCTTGGTGTTCACATCACACAGGACCTGTCTTGGTCCTGTCACACCAACACCCTGGTGAAGAAGGCCCGGCAGCACCTGTACCATCTGAGACGCTTAAGGGACTTTAAACTTCCCTCTCAGGTGCTAAAGCCTATCTACACCTGCACCATTGAGAGCGTTCTGCCTGGTAGCATCATTTCCTATTTCGGGAACAGCACCATGCAGGACAGGCGAGCCCTCCAGAGGGTGGTGCATTCAGCTGAACTTACCATCCACACCGAGCTCCCTAACCTGCAGGACATCTTCAGCATGCGGTGCCGGAGCAGAGCCAGGAAGATTATGAAGGAACTCAGCCATTGGCCATTGTATTATTTTCTCCCCATCCCCTTTCCTCATGCCGGACCGTAATAAACATTTTACTGCATGTCGTACCCTGTATGTATGTGTATGTGATGAATAAAATTTTATTTGATTTGACTTCTTACACACATAATCCCTGTAATTATTTCTGGCAACTAATTAAATTTTTATTTCCTTAATTGACACTTTTAGAAAAATAGTAAAAAAATATATATTTTTTTTTATTTATAATGTTGATTTCTTTCTTTCTTTCTTTCTTTCTTTCAGGTTCACAGCATTTTCCCATCACCGGTCAAAGTACTAGTAAGATATTACTAGATATTAACCGTTTTTTTTTACATAGTCCCTGTCATTAATTTTGACAGCTAAATTTTTTCTTGTTTTGTCACTTTATTTATTTAAAAAAAATATTCATTCATAATGTTGATTCTTATTTTATGATTCTTTCTTTCTTTCTTTCTATATATCTATCTATCTATCTATCTATCTATCTATCTATCTATCTATCTATCTATCTATCTATCTATCTCTCTATCTATCTTTCTTTCTTTCTTTTTTTCTTTCTTTCTTTCAGGTTCACAGCATTTTCCCACCACCGATCAAAATACTAGCAAGATATTACTAGATATTAACTGTTTTTTTTACATAGTCCTTGTCATTAATTTTGACAGCTCAATTTTTTCTTGTTTTGTCACTTTATTTATAAAAAAAAAAATATTCATTTATAATGTTGATTCTTATTTTATGATTCTTTCTTTCTTTCTTTCTTTCTTTCTTTCTTTCTTTCTTTCTTTCTTTCTTTCTTTCTTTCAGGTTCACAGTATTTTCCCACCACCGGTCAATTAATTTTGACAGCTCAATTTGTTTTTGTCACTTTATTAAAAAAAATAATAATAATCAATTTTCTAATGTTGATTCTTATTTTATGATTTTTTCTTTCTATCTATCTATCTATCTATCTATCTATCTATCTATCTATCTATCTATCTATCTATCTATCTATCTCTTTCTTTCTTTCTTTCTTTCTTTTAGGTTCACAGCATTTTTCGAACACCGGTCAAGTGACTAGTAAGATATTACTAGGTATTAACCATTTTTTTACATAGTCCCTGTCATTAATTTTGACAGCTCCATTTTTTTTATTTGTCACTTTATTTATAAAAAAAAAAAAAATTTATAATGTTGATTCTAATTTTATGATTCTTTTTTTCTTTCTTTCTTTCTTTCTTTGTTTCAGGTTCACAGCATTTTCCCCCCACCGGTCAAAGTACTAGTAAGATATTACTAGATATTGACTGTTTTTTTTTTTACATAGTCCCTGTCATTAATTTTGACAGCTCAATTTTTTCTAGTTTTGTCACTTTCTTTCTTTCTTTCTTTTTTTTTTTCTTTCAGGTTCACAGCATTTTCCCACCACCAGTCAAGTTACTAGTAAGATAGTACTATATATTACCCGCTTCTTTACTTAGTCCCTGTCATTAATTCTGACGGCTCCATGTTTATTATTTTTGTCACTTTATTTATACAAAAAAAAATATTAATTTATAATGTTGATTCTTATCCTATTCTCAAGAAGGTAGCATAGTTCACTAAGGTGTGGTGGCTGGTGGAAAACATAGTTCCTGTCCATAATCGTGACTTGATTACTTTTGAAAATAAAAAAAGTTTTATATAAATGTTAGTTATTTTTTTATATTTGACACTTCATTTAAAGTTGATTTTTTTATGCATGGCCTGTCTGGAACACCACAGCTGTTACTTGTAAGATTATCATCTTACAAGATTATCATCATCGTGACTTCATTACTTTTGAAAACTGAGACTTTATATTAATTTTTAAATAAAATTAAAATATAAGTTATAAAATTTGACAATTTTGATTTTTTTTTTTTCTCTTTTCTTTTTAAATGCATGGCCTGTCTGTAACACTACAGCTGTTACTAGAAAGATACTTCTTACACACATAGTCCCTGTAATTTTTTTCTGACAACTCCATTTTTATTTTTCAGATCAAATATATACAAATAAAATCAAATATTTTTTTTAACAATTAGGACAGCTGGGGGTAAATATAGTATCTGTTTATAATACTTGTGGATTCATTACTTTTATATTGAAATTTATCGTAATTTATAATGTTGGTTATTTTAATTTCATGTTAGGCTGCCAGATGTTTCTTTTATTTATTTATTTATTTATTTATTTATTTATTTATTTATTCATTTATTTATTTTAGGTGCATGGCCCTTCTGGGACATCATTTATACTAGTAAGAGACATCTACATAACATTGATTCAATACACACTAAGCATACACAATATTAACAACATGGACACAATAAAAGTCACAGGTACATGCAATATCCGCATCTTTAAACAAATTTATGAAAGAGACCATGTACTGTAAAGTAAGGTGACTGTGAAGTAAGGTAACATGAAAAGTTTTCAATATTTGTCTTGAATGCTGAAATAAAAGCTTTTAAAAGGTACTACAAAAGCTCAAAAACCAGTGTTGGGTGCCTGACAAATAGGGTCTTTAAAAGTGTAACATGGTGCATGTGTAAATATATTTATATACAGTATATAAATAATATTTATAGTTGTCAGGGATCCACCTACCACGTTCCCCTTGGTAGCTGTCACGTTGCCTTCGCTCTGCCACTGCCGGCTTTGATTTCCGAAACCTGTGACTCGTTAACCATACAACTATGTAAACTCATGTTCTCGAATCACAGGCTGTCGATTTTTAAAGGTAATGCTGATGATCTTGTGGATCCTCGACTGCCAACCTCCCTCACTGGTTCCTCCTTGGATTACTTCCAGTTTGTGGATTATCTCCCTTCCGTGGACACTCTCCGATCTGTGGATTATCCCCGCGTTACAGACCAAACCCGTATGACAATCGTAACTCTCTGACTTCTGTGTGTGTCTATCACTATTAAAGACGTGTGTGTGTGTGTGTGTGTGTTTATGTATAAAAAATCTTCTTATTCTTCTTCGTCTCCATACCCCCCTGTCCTCTACATCTGCTTCTTTCACACCAAGTACCTGCATGTCTTCCCTCACCATATCCATGAACCTCCTCCCTGACCTTCTTCTTTTCCTTCTTCCTGGTAGCTCCATCCTCGGCATTCTCCTACCGAGATATTCCTCTTCTGGCTTGCTGCATGACCTTGATTGTGTGGATTTGGTTGCTCTTTTGGGTGAACCCTCTCTCCCAGAGCCACCACTGTAGGGTTCACATGTATAGGAGGCCAAGTGGCATCACATTGTATACAGCTGCCATTAGACAAAGCCGTCTTTGAATCTGCTTCACAGCGAGTAGCTGGCCTTCTCTCACTCTCTTAACTGCCTTGAGGATAGACTGCGCCTGCATAACGGTCAAATCCTGCACTACACCTAGATAGGCGGTTCTCTGTATCGGAGAAAGTGCACTTTTTTTAGAGCTACATCCACACGCTTTGTGAACGTGCGGGGTGAGAGTGCAAGGCCAAACCGAAGGACCTGATATTGGTGACCTTAGGAGCTGCATGTGTGAAGCAAGGATAGATACATGAAAATTTGCATCCTTAAGGTTTATCCTGATAAACCAGTCCACGGACCTGATTTGAGACACAACCTGTTTTATCTTGAACCTGAGTCTAAATAGAGAGCAGTTCAGCTGACCTAGATCTAAAATCAGACGAAGCTCCCCATCCTTCTTGGGAATTATGAAGTACCAGCTGTAGAACCCGGACAGAGCCAAACTAAGAGAACCACTTCAATGGCCTGCTTGCTCAAGAGAGTTTTGACTTCTTGTTTCATAACCAGAACCTGTTTGGGTCTCACCAGAGTAGGAGACAGCCCATTGAACCGGGGTAGATGAAACCCAAACTGAATCATATAGCCTCTCTCTACAGTGCGGGGCTCCTGAGAGGTGGTGAGCCCCCCCATCTGCTAAATTCTTGGGCCAAGGCTGAGTTGGGTACACGCTGGAGATGGCTGTGCCCTGAAGCATTTTTCGTGGCAGGGTTAACGAGCAAATCCCCTGAGGGTGCCATGGAGGGGCGTTGTGCACCTCAGCATAAGGAGACCTGGCGGAGACCCAAAAAAATCCTGGCTGTCAGGATCTTTTGGCCGAAGCCCTTCTATTAACGATGATGGTCCTCTGATTGGTCAGCTCCTTGGGCCTTGGCCTGGAGCACCACCCAGGGTCCCTAGTTACTAAGGGGAGCACAAGTAGCGACACAAACTTCTATAAAATTTATGATTGGCCGGTGACGTCTTGTTTTTCCAATGGTCAAATTACTCACGTGATTCAGAGCGTGTTCATGCAGAAGCATTTCCAAGCTTTGTTGATGCAGCTAAAGTTTCTGAAAGAAACCTCAAACCAGTGGGGAGAGGCGCGGTCCACGCGATGAGACAGAGTTCCAGAGGTTTCTTAGCACAACATGCAATAACGGACAACCCCATTGAGGGGCCAAGGCCCTTAAGTAGGCCTCGTGAATGAAGTTCAGGTGTTGACAGTTAGTATGATGGAGAAGCGCTCTGTATGGGCGGGGCGACGAGATCAGGTGAAGCCGGTGGCTCCCTGACAGTTGGTAGTTTGATAATTAACAGATGTTTTATGTTTTATGATAGTTGTTAATGAGTCCCTTGTTTGTCTTTAGCATTTAAACTACCTATTCTATGTAGTACCTACTGAAATATAGTCTCTGTCCATATTTCAGACAACATCCTTAATTTTTTTTTAATTTAAGCACTTGTTATATATATATAAAAAAAACGATAATGTTTATATTTGACACATTTTTTTATGCATGGCCTGTCTGTAACACCACAGATGTTACTAGTAAGATACTTCTATATAACACTGATTATTTACACAATGCATACTGTATACAACATGGAAATAGTAGAGGTCACATGCACATGCAAAGAAAAGTTTAATAAAATTACAAGAGAATGTGTAACGACATCTGAGCAGTAATTTGACCTGGAAAAGACAAAGTTCTTGGCATTAGTCTTGATTTGGTGAAAACAAACAAACAAATAAAAATAAAAAAACAGTTAAAAAGATTAAATATGCTTAAACATTTTTTTTTTATAACAATGTGTTACTGTCAGGGATCCACCAGCCACACCTTCACCTATCACTCCAAGCCACTCTCATTTACTAATCAGCTAGACCTGTCCCTCATCAGTTCCCATGCTATATAACCCCCGTTCCTCCACCATCTCATCGTCCGTTCTACAGCTTAGGCAACAGAACACTGTCGGACTACCCAAGCTACTTAGTATCATTTGTTTGTTTGGTTACATTGCTCTAGGTGGTTTTGTTTTGCATCTGTCTGATTCACAGCTCTTACCTGGTTTGGCAAACCTGGGGTTTTCATTACGGTTTCCTGTTTTATGCTTTGCCCTGTTATCTCTCATTAAAAAGCCTTGTGGATTTCACTTCGGTTTCCGGCACGTTCTTTCGCCTGACAGAAGAACAGACATTCAGAAACCGAGGGGCACCAGAACACGAAAGGAAAGAAACCGCGTTACCTCAGCATGGAGAACCAGCCCGCTCCTGCGTCCGGGTTAGCGGAGGACCAGCCCGTTGCCACGTCCGAGTTCGTGAGGGAGCTCACCGCCGAGCTTCGGGAGGCTTTCCGGCTGGAAGCCACACACCAAACTCCTTCACCATCCGGCAGCCCGATGGCTCTCCCAGCGTCTTTTTCCGGAAACGCGGCGGAATGTCATGGCTTCCTGCTCCAGGCGGCCATCTACATCGAGATGCGACCCCAATGTTTTTCTAGCGAACGAGCAAAGGTCACGTTTCTGATCTCGCTGCTCACCGGAAGAGCGGTAGCACCCCCGGGGATACCTCAACCGCTGATCAGCTGCTTAAGCTCCACCAGGGGACAGACAGCGTGTCGAGTTACAGCCTCCGCTTCCACACTCTGGCGGCATCTGCTGGTTGGGATGAGAAAGCGCTGTTGGCTGTATATCGCAGAGGCCTAAATCAGGAGCTCCGGCTGGCGATGGCCACTTATGATGACTCTTTGGGGCTTGAGGCTTTTATCCAGAGATCTATCTGAGTCTCTCAACATCTGGCAGTCTGCAAATCCCCCAAGGTCGAACCAGCACAGGCTATGGCAGCGGCAACAACTCCGGAACCCGGAGTCACCGTTAACCTGTCGTCCAGTTACCACCCCCAGTCGAACGGCCAGACCGAGCGGAAGATCCAAGAGTTGGGGAGGTACCTGAGGACATATTGCCATCAGGACCAGGAGGAGTGGAGCCGGTTCCTGCCCTGAGCGGAGTACGCACAGAACTCGTTGGGCCAAGATACGACAGGTCTCACGCCTTTTCAATGTGTGTTGGGTTTCCAACCCCCACTGTTTCCCTGGTCCGATGAGCCCTCCAATGTGCCCGTGGTGGACCACTGGTCCATTCTACAGCTTAGGCAACAGAACACTGTCGGACTACCCAAGCTACTCAGTATCGTTTGTTTGTTTGGTTGCATTGCTCTAGGTGGTTTTGTTTTGCATATGTCTGATTCACAGCTCTCACCTGGTTTAGCAAACCTGGGGTTTTCATTACGGTTTCCCGTTTCATGCTTTGCCCTGTTACAGTGCCCTCCACAATTATTGGCACCCCTGTTTAAGATGTGGTCGTGGACTTCAAAAAATTCTCCTTTTTTTTTAAAACAACATAGAACCCAAATGCAAAAAAAAAGAGAAAAATCCAACCTTATATTTAAGTACATAACTTTGGTGGTAAAAAAAATTATACATTTAGAAAAAAAAAAAAACCTTGAAATCATGTGTCCCACAATTATTGGCACCCCTAACAATTCCTCTGAAAAATGTAATTGTTTTTTTTTTCATATATTTTTCTGTAGTTGCTAAGGTTGGTCAGGGTATCTAGGGACTTTTATTTAGTAATTCATGATTTCTAATTAATAATTCATTATTTCCTGTTTTCCTGGGGTATAAATATGACGTGACACAGAGGCCTAATTCTCTTACCCATTTGTCAACATGGCAAAGACAAGAGAACACACCATTCAAGTAAGGCAGATGTGTGTCGACCTTCATAAGTCAGGCAATGGCTACAAGAAAATAGCCACTCGCCTTAACTTGCTGGTAGCTACAGCCAGAGGAATCATTAAGAAGTTTAAAACAACTGGAACAGTGACAAACAAGGCTGGAAGGAGGTCCCAAGTTTATCTTGCCACATCGCACAGTGAGGAGGATAACATGTGGCAAAATCTACACAAAAGTGGTTCAGCAGTCACAAACTCAAGGTCCTCCCATGGCCATCTCAGTCCCCAGACCTCAACCCAATCGAAAACCTGTGGGGCGAGCTAAAGAGAAGAGTGCATAAGAAAGGACTCAGGACACTGGATGATCTAGAAAGATTGTGCAAAGAAGAATGGTCAAAAATCCCTCTCTCTGTGTAATCCAATCTTGTGAAATGTTATAGGAGGAGATTAAGTGCTGTCTTGTTGGCAAAAGGAGGTTGTACAAAGTATTAACATCAGGGGTGCCAATAATTGTGGCACACATGATTTCAAGTTTTTTTTTTTTTCTAAATGTGTGATTTTTTTACCACCAAAGTAATGTACTTAAATAAAAGGTTGGATTTTTCTCTTTTTTTGCATTTGGGTTCTATGTTGTTTAAAAAAAAAAGGAGAATTTTTTGAAGTCCACGACCACATCTTAAACAGGGGTGCCAATAATTGTGGAGGGCACTGGATCTCTCATTAAAAAGCCTTGTGGATTTCACTTCGGTTTCCGGCACGTTCTTTCGCCTGACAGTTACATTGACACTGTTTTGTTAGTTGGTTATGAGTCCTTTGTTTATCTTCAGTAGTTAAAACTGCCTGTTTTACTCAAGAAAATCCTCCAGGGACTGGCCATTATTTAGTTAACCAACATCTACTACATATTTAACCACATCTTTGAAAAACAGGATATATAATTTTGAGATTCATTTTTTAACAATTAGGACAGCATGGGGACTCCTACACAACTATTACAAAAAGGTGCAACCATCCACTTTTTTTTTTTTTAATAAGGTAGCATAGTTCACTGAGGTGTGGTGGCTGATGGGAACAGTAGTCCCTGACTGTAATACTGACAACTACATTACTTGTGAAAATGGACACTTTTTTCTTATTAAAAAAAAAGATCAAGTTGACATTTTTTATTGAAAGTTTTTATAGAAACTTTTTTCTTTTCTTCTTCTTCTTTATTTATTTTTATTTATTTATTTTATTTTTTATGCATTTTTGTCAGGAACACCACAAAAGTTACTGGATAGATACTTTAATATAAGCCTGATTCTATAAACAATGAACACAAACAACATGGAAACAGTCAAAGTCACATGTATGATTTGCATCCTTTAAGAAGTTTAATGAAATTATAAGAGAGAGTGTAAAGACATCTGAGCAGTAAGTTGACCTAAAAAGGACAAATGATCTTGTCATCATTTACTTGAGAAGAGGCTTCCCTTTTTGATACATGAAATAAATACAATCCCAATTCCAAGAAAACGTTCACAATATCTATCCACAATAGAGCATAGAAACATATCAAACTGAGGAAATTTACCATTTAAGGATAATATAAGGTAATTTTTAAATTGATTGTTACAACATGTCTCAAAAATGTTGAGATGAGGCAACAAAATCTGGAAAATAAAAGTGTTATTACAATGAAACAGTTGGAGGAATATTTCGCAGCTAATTAAATGAATTGTATTTGTACCTGTGGAATGGGCAGTTAACACGTTTGGAAAGGCTCCATCCATGCTGAATGTTTTAAAGCAATACAAGCTTCTATCCAGAAAATGTATTTTTTCAGGAAAGCCTTGCATATTAGAGCAAGACAAAGATAACTGCATACAAAATCCATTATGATAGCATGACTTTATAGTAAAATCATAGAAAAGTCTGGGTCATGAACTGGCCTGCCTGCAGTGCAGGCCTTTCAGCAACAAATGACACAACAAAGGACACCCAGAACTGTTGAGCAGCTAGAACACCGTATCAAACACATATGAAACAACATTCACCTCCTAAAACTTCAACAATTAGTCTCTTTAAATAACAGATGTATACAGACAGAAGCTGTGATGCTACACAGTAGCATCCTGCATCTAGTAGCACAGTAGCATACACATGTCCCTGTCTCAACTTTTTTGAGACCTGTTGCAGCCATTAAATTTAAAATGTCCCTATTTTTGATCTTAAATAGTTCATACTCTCAGTTTAAAAATGTAATATGTTTGTTTATTGTGAATAGAGTATGAAATTAGGAGATTTACAAATCATTGCATTGCTGTATTTATGTACATTTTAGACAGTGTCTCAACTTCTTTGGAATTGGGTTTGTGTATGAGACTAGACCTGCCTCAGATGTTTAAAGTAAGCCATCTAGTAAGAGATCATAAATTTTGAAAGATTAAGAGAGCTTGGAAAATTGTGTTTATATAGTTTATGAACTTTGTAAATTATGAAAAAGGGCATGCATTTATTGTTCTTATCATAATGCAGCAGAAATACATTATGCTAGTTTTTACTCACTCATATAATATAATAGTGGTCAGTTAGCGGGATAGTTTTGTCTTATCTTGCTGATACTATTGTACTGTTAGTTATTTTTTACTTTTGAGAATTATTTATATTTATAATACAAATTAGTAATAATTTATACATTTGTTCAGTATTGCTAAAAAAAACCCACCAACTAGTACAAAAAGTTTTTGTTATTGTGGGTGGATTTTCCATATAATAATAATTACAAAAGTTTGTTAGTTAAAGAATTACATAGTACATGGTCTGGCTGTGAGGGCCTTAATGCTTCAGTACATTTTTACAGATGACAGGAAAATGGTGGTGGTGTGTGTGTGTGTGTGTGTGTGTGTGTGTGTGTGTGTGTGTGTGTGTGTGTGTGTGTGTGTTTCTTGTTGCCTTGGTTATACCCAGTGTTCTTAAAGATTAGTCTTATTTAATGTTTTAAATGTTTTCCTTTAATAATTGAATAATAGATAGTAATACTGGAAATGTGTCCATGTATAAAAACAATAGTGATGTTTTCTCGTTTCTTACAGAGAGTCCTACACCTGTGGTAATTATAAAGCCTGAGACACAAGTGTTTAGTGGAGAGACTGTGACTTTCATTTGTGAAATACAGAAAGGAAAAGACACTGAGTGGAGATACGACTGGTATAGGGATTATTACACATTCTACCCATACCAAACAACACAGGAGTTCAGCATCAGCTCTATTACAGACTCTTATCAAGGAAACTACACCTGCAGTGGGAGGAGACGCAGTGATTCTCAGATCACAGAGATGAGTGATCCTGTTACACTCACTGTATCAAGTGAGTGTGTAAAATGTATAATATTACTGACTTTAGTGTAAAGCAAAATCTAATTATAACTATTTTCCCATTTAATCTGTTAACATTTGTTTTTACTTTTCTATTTTAAAGTAATCTATTACTTACTAGGAACTAATTTACCTTTAACGCTGTGTTTTTAATTAAATAATAATAATAATTAATAATTGAATAATTATTCTGTATTCTCATATACATTGATATAAATCCAAATGCACAATAATGTACATAGATGAAGGTGAATACAGTTCTTTGTCATTTCATATCAACAGAAAAACCTAAACCAACTGTGAGTGTAAATCCTCAGAGCTTCATCTACACTGGAGACACAGTTACTCTGAACTGTAATCTGCAGTCTACTGGATGGAGCTTTTCCTGGTATAAAGGTAACCAGAATTCACCTGAACCCCAAAATACAAACCCACTCAGTGTGAGAATCTCTACTGAAGGACAAACAACATACTACTGCAAAGCACTCAGGGGAAACTACGAGTCAGAGTTCAGTGCTCCAGTCATAATTACTGTGAAAGGTACGTCATGTTTTCTAGATTTTCGCATTTAAAGTCTTTAAGCAATAAATCTAATTTATTTTAACATCTGTTGCATTTGTAAAATTATGAAGCATTTAAATGGTGTACATGTACTGCATATGATGACATTTTAATATATGTTTATAGCAAGACCAAAGCCTGTAGTGAAAATACACCCAGCTGTGAATGTGTTCATTGGGGAAACTGTTACTCTCACATGTGACATACAGACTGGAGGATCCTGGAAGTATCACTGGTATAGAAATAATGAAGAAATCAGTGATGCTGCAGGAGAGAGAGCATATATGATCAGTGATGTTAAAGCCTCTGATAAAGGTGCTTATAGATGTGAAGGAACTCAGTCATCAGATCCAAAATACACACAGAGCAGTGATGCTGTTACACTGACTGTAGCGGGTGAGTGTGGTTTATATCACATATTGTCAGTTCCATTAGCTTTTAAGAGTGAAGACTTCTTTTTTTTTATGTGACCATGAACTCCATCATTGGGGACTGCAGCATTTTAGCTTAATAATGTAATATTTATTTACCCCCTGTACACCAATCACTACATTAGACTGGCATTACTACACACTTTTGTATTTTAATGTATATCAACAAAAACTGTGATAAAAAACACAATTTTTATTTTGTCAGCATTTCAACAAATCTTTCACTGAAGATTACAGTTGTAGATTTGCATTTTTGTAACAATTCTCAAACAAAAATCTTTTTGCTCTACACCCATAACATATGATATATAGTATAGAAAGATTAGAATGCTGCATCATCATAGTTCTGCCCCCTTACAGTGAATCTTTACATTTAATATCCGTATTTTTATTCTCATTGTGTGTATACAATTCTTTTTTTAACAGTAGACATAAATTGTTTGTCATCATCACAGAGAGAGAATTGTACTGGTTTCCTGAGAAGTGATTAATTCAGTAAAGATGACTTCACTTTCTAACATTATATTTAATTTCTAACAGAAAAACCTGAACCTGAACTCACATCAGACCTTAAAGGAGCTGCACTGACAGGAAACTCAGTGACTCTGTACTGTACACTGAAGCTGCAGTCTGCTGGATGGAAGTTTTACTGGAGCAAAGACACACAGAGACGTGAAACTGAGACTGAAACA
>MU560044.1:72622-103298 GCA_024362625.1 Silurus asotus | reverse complement strand
CTTTCTCCTTATGCTCTCCTGCACTTCCTCATTCCACCACCACGTCTCCTTGTCTTCCTTTCTATTTCCAGATGTCACACCAAGTACTTTTCTAGCTGCCATCCTCATCACTCCTGCAGTAGTTACCCAATCATCCAACACCTCTTCAACACCACCGAACCCCTGTCTGACCTCTTCCCTGAACCTCACACTACACTCTTCCTCCTTTAGCTTCCACCATCTTATTTTTCTTTCAGTCTTCACACTCCTCCTCTTATTCTTTACCTCCAAAACCATCCTACAGACCACCATCCGATGCTGTCTAGCTACACTGTCCCCCGTCAACACCTTACAGTCTCCAATCTCCTTCAGGTTGCACCTCCTGCATAGAACATAGTCCACCCTTATATGTCACCCTATGATCATCCTTCTTCTTAAAATACACATTCACCACTGCCATTTCCATTCTTTTAGCAAAATTCACCACCATCTGCCCTTCCAAATTCCTCTCCTTAAGGCCATACCTACCCATCACCTCCTCATCACCTCTGTCCCCTTGACCTACATGCCCATTAAAGTCTACCCCAATCACCAATCATTTTTTCCTAGGTACACCATCTACCACTAAATCTAATTCACTCCAGAATCTTTCCTTCTCCTCCATCTCACAGCCGACTTGTGGAGCATAAGCACTGATGACATTTATTGTCAGGGACTCGGGTGCGGGGCTAGGTGAGTGAATAATAGGACCCAAATGCAGGATGCTCCAGATATTATGAGTCGAGAGAGGAGGGTTGCACAGGCAGAAAATATTTAATGTCCGAACACAATAGCACAAAAACACAGTCGCAGCACGCACAGGGTTAAAGTGGAAGAAAAAGATGACAAGGATAGAACAGGCAGGGAAGCAACATGTTCGAAAACTTAAGAGCAAACAACAGAAGCACACACATTGTTAATAAAGAAGAAAAAAAAGAAAACCATTAATGTCCGAATACTTTTGACAACGTAGTGGGAGCACACATTGGGTTTATACAGAGAAAAGCAGAAACGTCTGAATACTTATGAACAAATCGTAGCGCCACTCACCACGGAGCGGAGAACAGAGCCGAACGAGACAATGTGGCAGTGAGCGCAGGCAGCTGGTGGCTATTTATACAGAAACAAGGTAGCGTGCATGCCGGTGTTGCCGGCTGAAAGATGACGCTGAACCGGAAGAGGACGTTGTGACCGCGGAAATGTTCAAGCGGCTGGCTGACATTTATCATCATCCCTTCAACTTCCAGCTTCACGTTCATCACTCTATCAGAAACTTTTACCTCCACTACACTCTTACTGTACTCTTCCTTCAGAATCACCCCTACACTATTTCCCTTTCCATCCACACTATGATAAAACAGTTTAAATCCACCTCCAATGTTCCTGGCCTTACTCCCTTTCCACTTGGTCTTCTGAACACACAACATATCTACCTTTCTCCTCTCCGTCATATCAGCTATCTCTCTCCCTTTACCAGTCATAGTACAAACATTTAAAGTACCAACCGGAACCTTCACTCTCCTACACTCTCTGTAGACGTCTTCCTCTTCTCTTTCTCCTCCTTCGGCCAAAAGTAGCCCAATTTCCACTGGTACCCTGTTGGCTAACGATACCTGTGGTGGTCGTTGGTAATCCGGGCCTCGATCAATGCGGTATGAAATTCTTGTGATCCGCATATTTGATTTGGCACATGTTTTACGCTGGATGCCCTTCCTAATGCAACCCTCCCCATTTATCCGGGCTTGGGACCGGCACCAAGAGTGCACTGGCTTGTGCCTCCCTAATGGCTGGATTACAGAGGCTAAAATCTAATTAGACAAAAAAAAAATCCAACATCCACATACAAGTACTGTAAGAAGTGCAGCCATGAGAAACACTGTGAAATTAAGAGAATAAACTGTTGGGAAAAAATAATAAATTTTTATTAAACAAATTTCGGTTGTAAATGTAGGTCAGTGCTTCTGATAGTGTTTAGGACAGAAGAGAAGGCTTTTCTTTCCGTGACTACCCGCCACAGACTAAATGTTTATGTGTACTTGCATACACTATTAACCTAATAACCATGCCATTGATTGTATATTTCTCATTTCCAAAGTTTCAAAATACCAGAATTCTAGTAAAATTATAGAGCCAGTGTGAGTGTGATTTATTGTGTTTTAGTTCATGTCCTGGAGCATAACCAAATGAGGATGGGTTCCCCTTTTGAGTCTGGTTCCTCTCAAGGTTTCTTCCACAAAGTCTGTGAAAGTCTGTCATTTACAAATGCGCCAAATGTCATTTCAGATTTAATTGTATTAAAAATAGCATCAGACCTAGTAGTGGATTTCCTGATGAGATGACATTATTAAACAAAAATTTATATTTTATTTGTTATTTAGCAAATATATTTCTTGTGGTTAATAAAAGTTAAAGCAGGAAATTGTATTTGTTTCCTAGTTGAGCTGTATGGCTTTAAGAGAAGAGGAAATGATCTGTCATTCTCATTTTCAGTAAAACTGAAATGAATCAGACACATGTGCATGTTTCCACTACTGCTAATTTCTGTGGTATGTGCTATGGTTTTTAACACATGCACTACAAGCACTAAGCTAATAACAGAAGATTAACATAGTGTTAGACTTTATTGGAACTTTGTTCGACCAATAAGAGACTTTATGTAGATCTTAAAACAGCAAGCTTATAATTCAAATGTCTTGAAATGTTTACCATTACTGTGACCTTCAGCAGCAACAGCAATCTGTGACTAATTCTACAGTGTGTCTTACAGTTCCCTCCCTGCACGTTTTTTACATTTTGTGTGTGATCTGAAAAATCAGCTTAGGCGCTTCAGAACTGCTTTGGCTGAACAGATTGTAGGGTGTTTAAGAAAGCTGCTATGTGCAGTGGCTGTACTGTTAACCATGATTATATATCTAATGTAATATGACCAGCTACATTAGTACTTGCATCAAAAAATACTCAGGTATTGTCTGTGACCTCAGGAAGGCCTAAGCTAATAACAGAAGATTAACATAGTGTTAGACATCATTGGAACTTTGTTCGACCAATAAGAGACTTTATGTAGATCTTAAAACAGCAAGCTTATAATTCAAATGTCTTGAAATGTTTACCATTACTGTGACCTTCAGCAGCAACAGCAATCTGTGACTAATTCTACAGTGTGTCTTACAGTTCCCTCCCTGCACGTTTTTTACATTTTGTGTGTGATCTGAAAAATCAGCTTAGGCGCTTCAGAACTGCTTTGGCTGAACAGATTGTAGGGTGTTTAAGAAAGCTGCTATGTGCAGTGGCTGTACTGTTAACCATGATTATATATCTAATGTAATATAACCAGCTACATTAGTACTTGCATCAAAAAATACTCAGGTATTGTCTGTGACCTCAGGAAGGCCAGATATGATCTTTGAAGAGCCATTAAGAATACCAAGAGAGAATACAAACTAAGGCTGGTGTGTTGCTACACCACCTATAACACTCTGAAAGGGATTACAGAATATAACACACTATCAAAGCAAAAGTAGGCGTGAGATCACTGACAGTCGCATCATAACTGACAAATTCAACAAAGTCTTTGACAGCTTTGAGGTTCTCAACAACAAATCACTGGGAATACACAGACAGAATGATAGCAAATAGAACCCATTATTCCTAAATGCACTTATGGCAAGAATTTTGTAAAATAACCACTAAAAATCAGCCAGACCAGCCATTGTTCCCTGACACTGAGAGGTGACCACTCCCCCAATCCTTTCTACACAACACACATTAACAATGCAAAAAACATCATACCTCTCGATGCTCAGCACTGACACATACTGTACATACATATATCCCTTTGCAATGCGATTTTACAATATGAACTGCCACTGAATCACTCATCTTTCTGTATTTTTTTATATAAGGTACAATTATTTATTTTATTATGGTTTTTTATTTTATTTGCCAAATAAAACTATTGTTTGTTTAACCTGCTGATGGATAATGCAATAATTGTCCTCACAGGATCAATAAACTGTATCTAGAATCTATCTCTGCAGAACTTTGTACATGCATGACTTCCATGTTTACACTGTATAATTTATATATGTTTACAATGTACATTGTGCATTTTATTGTATATTGTATACAATCGGTACGGAAAGTATGCAGACCCCCTTATTTTTTTCACCCTGATATATTGCAATTATTTGCTAAAATCATTTAAGTTCATTTATTTTCCTCCTTAATGTACACATAGCACCCCATATTGACAGAAAAACAGAATTGTTGACATTTTTGCACATTTATTAAAAAAGACAAACTGAATTATCACATGGTCCTAAGTATTTAGACCCTTTGCTGTGACACTCATATTTACATATAACTCAGGTGCTATCAATTTCTTCTGATCATCCTTGAGATGGTTCTATACCTTCATTTGAGTCCAGCTGTGTTTGATTATACTGATTGGACTTGATTAGGAAAGCCACACACCTGTCTATATAAGACCTTACAGATCACAATGCATGTCAGAGCAAATGAGAATCATGAGGTCAAAGAAACTGCCGGATAAGCTCAGAGACAGAATTGTGGCAAGCCACAGATCTGGCCAAGGTTACAAAAACATTTCTGCTGCACTTAAGGTTCCTAAGAGCACAGTGGCCTTCATAAACCTTAAATGGAAGATGTTTGGGACGACCAGAACCCTACCTAGAGCTGGCAGTCTGGCCAAACTGAGCTATCGGGGAGAAGAGCCCTGATGAGAGAGGTAAAGAAGAACCCAAAGTTCACTGTGGCTGAGCTCCAGAGATGCAGTCGGGAGATTAAAGAAAGTTGTAGAAAGTCAACCATCACTGCAGCCCTCCACCAGTCGGGGCTTTATTGCAGAGTGGCCCGACTGAAGCCTCTCCTCAGTGCAAGATACATGAAAGCCTGCATTGAGTTTGCTAAAAAACACCTGAAGGACTCAAAGATGGTAAGAAATATGATTCTCTGGTCTGATGAGACCAAGCTAGAACTTTTTGCCTTTAATTCTATGTGGTATGTGTGGAGAAAACAAGGCACTGCTCAGCACCTGTCCAATACAGTCTAAACAGTGAAGCATGGTGGTGGCAGCATCATAATGTGGGGGTGTTTTTCATCTGCAGGGACGGGACGACTGGTTGCAATTAAGGGGAAATATGAATGCAGCCAAGTAAAGGGATATCCTGGACGAAAACCTTCTCCAGATTGCTCTGGACCTCAGCCTGGGCCAAAGGTTTACCTTCCAACAAGACAATGACCCTAAGCACACAGCTAAAATAATGAAGGAGTGGCTTCACAACAACTCGGTGACTGTTCTTAAATGGCCCAGCCAGAGCACTGACTTAAATCCAATTGAGCAGCTCTGGAGAGACCTAAAAATGGCTGTCCACCAACGTTTACCATCCAACCTGACAGAACCAACCTGACAGAGTGTCTGCAAGGAGGAATGGCAGAGGATCCCCAAATCCAGGTGTGAAAAACTTGTTACATATTTTCCAAAAAGACTCATGGCTGTATTAGATAAAAAGGGTGCTTCTACTAAATACTGAGCAAAGGGTCTCATTACTTAGGACCATGTGATATTTAAGTTTTTCTTTTTAAAAAACAACAATGTGGAGGCCATTTAAATACAGTGAACTCATTGTCATGTTCAAGAAATCAGTCTGAGATGATTAGCGCTTTATGACATGGCACGTTATTCTGCTGGAAGTAGCCATAAGATGATAGCCTTAGTTTCCTGTTCTTAACTGTCAGAAGTGGCACCCGCTGTGGTCTTCTGCTGCTGTAGCCCATCTGCCTCAAGGTTCGACGTGTTGTGCTTTTAGAGATGCCCTTCTGCATACCTCGGTTGTAACAAGTAGTTATTTGAGTTACGGTTGCCTTTCTATCAGCTCGAACCTGTCTGGCCATTCTCCCCTGACCTCTGGCATCAACAAGGCATTTGCGCCCACACAACTGCCATTTACTGGATATTTTCTCTTTTCTCTTTTATTCTCTGTAAACCCTAGAGATGGTTGTGCGTGAAAATCACAGTAGATCAGCAGTTTCTGAAATACTCAGACCAGCCCGTCTGGCACCAACAACCATGCCACGTTCAAAGTCACTTAAATCATCTTTCTTTCCCATTCTGATGCTCGGTTTGAACTGCAGCAGATCGTCCACATGCCTAAATCCATTGAGTTGCTGCCGGTAAGTGTACATACAGTATGACAATTAGCTCTTGAAACTTAAAATGTTTCATATTCAACTAGCACAAAGAAGATTTTCATGTGATATATATATATATATACATACATACACACACACACACACACACACACACACACACAGTATACACTGTAAAAAATCAGTCTCAAAAAACAAGATAAAATATACCTAAATTAGGTGAAAACTGCTTAGAATAAGCAAAATTATCTGCCAGTGCAGTAAGATAATTTAACTTGGGAAGTTTTCTTAAAATAAGACAAAATGTCTAGTTTAAAAGAAAACCCTAGAATCTTAAAACAAGTGAAAAGGGATCAATATCAAGCAATTTTGTCTAGATTTAAGCAAGGATAGATTAGTGAAGTAATTCAATAATTGGACAAAACCTCTTAGAACAAGCAATTCGCTCTTATTTCCTAAATTTGTTCCTCTCAATATTTAGAAAAATGTCTCAAACAAGGCTACATAATGAACAAAAACAAGCACAAAAGGCTCACAATTAGACTGTGATTGGCTGAAAACTAGACATATACCCTTGTATCAAGCACCTTGATATAGAATAAAATCAGGTCATACCACTTAAAACAAGAATGGCCTAAGACTTATCCTTTTCTATAAATGACAACCCAACAACACTGAATTCCCCCAGATGGTCATTTATTCAATGATTCAACACACAATGTTTGGCAAGAGTCTCAAACTACTCTTTTTTTTTTACATTAAGCAAAGGTAGGTGATAGAACGAAAATATGCCCTGATAACATTCTCATTAGGACTATATTTCCACCGCAAAAGTGTTCAGTGAAGCAGGAATAAATGTAAAAACGGCTTGCATGAATTGTTGATATCAAGAATTCAACTCTTGATATAAAAAATGTACAGCAAATATTGATATCAAGGATTGAATTGTGGATATCAAGAATTGAATTGTTGATATCAGCAAATAAGGATTAAATAATAAAACAGCTTGTAGATTAGTCAGTCTGGGGTGAGAGATGCTCATAAGGGTAAAATCCAATGGAGAAAGGAGGATAGCGTCCTTGAGTTTCAAAATAAAAAACTTAAATGAACTAGGCCTTATTTAGTAATGTCTATCAACGGAGATACATCTTCTCATACAAGATCAGCCAACAAACTCAGAACAATGGAACATAATGCAAGCGCTTCGAAGACAAGCCTACTCTCCAATAAACTTCTTCCACTCAGTTATGGCTTTCCTGTAGGATGAAGTTGTGTCCCTCTCATGGATCTCATCTTGCAGTACCTCGGTTTGAAGGACTGAGAGCAGAGTAGCAATGCACTTTGGGTAGGTCAAGTGCAGGGCATAATAATACACCATCAAATAAAGGGCTCCCTCATGCAGATGGTTCTTGGGGAAGGTTGCTACTGGGGTGGTCCCGATTGCCACCATGCAGTTTTCTTTATCCACAATCAGGACAGGGCAGGAAAGGGGCCTCCTCTGCAGATAAGTGTTTGGATCCTCTGAAGGCTAAACAGGAAAATGAATTGATCAAAAAAATGAAGGTATAAGAGAAAATAATAACAGAACAGAGTCTGGGTGTTGAAACGATCACAAAACACAAGGCTAAAGACAGATGTTTGGGAATCTGTCATACTAAGGGCCTAGAAAGAGGTATTATTTTACCATCAGGACATGAAGCAGGGCCTCACTCTCTCGTTCCAACTTCTTGGGCGGAGCAACTGCAGATGGGAACATGGCTGGCAGGGACTTTAACATGTTGATAGCTCGTTCCTCTGCATGAGAGAAATTGTCATACACGTCACCTGTTACTCTGAATTGTGATGAAAACAGTATTACATTGATGAAAAGCAAGGAAATGTAGATCTTACCTGTGTTTAATGTCATCGGTGGCTTCATCACCTTTTTCATAATACCGTAAAAGATCGCTTGGCTCTGAAAGGTGTCCCAGCGCTCCTTCACCTCCTTAATGTAAGCAGTGTTGTCTTTGCTGACAATCCTGCAGAGTTCACCGAGAACCTGCAAATCATTCAGTATACAAATAAAACAATGACACAATAGTCTTCTTTTGAAAAATAAACAAGTAAAACAGGAGGATTCCACATGTAGAAAAAATGAAAATCAAGAGCTCTTTTTGGTTACTTATAGGGATGTTACAGTCTGTTTACATCTTATAGTTGTCTAGCACTTGTATTCGATGTACACCACCCCAGACAGTTTTTACGTGCATTTATGTAAGAAACGCTATATTTCAAGAAAGTCCATAACAACATTCAAGCTCAACTCTGAAATACTTTGCCAACCATACTGTAAATTTGTCAGTTTAAGTTTCCAAATAAAACACTCTGTTCTGTTTTAAACATACTCAATACATCATTTACCTGACAAATGCGCAAGTAGATCTCACGTGCTGATGACACTAATCGGTCCAATGCATTGCCTCAGGCACGCAATGCTATCAGAGAAACCGGAAAACTTGCAATTTGGATTGGAACTTCTTGCAATAAAATGATGTTCAAAAGTGGGTTTATAAATAACGAATCAAAAAAGTAAAACGGACAAATTACTCAGAAGCAACATTGGCGTAACATAGCCTTGATTTGAGTGTTTGGAGTTTGGAATGATATCTTTACGGAATAAATGGGCTTCAATGGGCAATACAAGCTGACCAAAAGCTGCATCTAAACATCAAAAGAAGCGAGGTATGCACATAAAAACTACTTCAGGTAGTTGACTATATCAAATACAAGTGCAAAATAACTAAAAGATGTAAATAGAGTGTAACATCGCTTTAACTTCAAGTTCTATTACAGTGCACGATGGTGCTCTAAACTAACAGATTTTGGAAGGCGAAGTGAAGACATTTTCCTATACAGTAGTGTTAGCCTTTCAATGAATACAGTTCTCCCTTGAAACCACAAAAAGTTAATGAAATTGCATAGAATATTGAGGCTCTTGTGACAACTAGGCAGATCACACAAATACAAATGTACACACAATTACACACTGTATCTGTGTCCAACTCACACACCATCATGCCTCAGATGGCAAACCAATCCTCCCCCCACTCACCCCTGACCTAATCAATTCCAGAATAAGTACAGCAGACAACCCCAGCCATCCTCAACTGTCACTGTGAGGAGACTGGGAATGTGTTTATGAATGACAGTCTGTATGTAACCCAGCACCTTGTATCATCCTCTGACATTTGGTTTAAGGGGACTAATTCTTGTCTTGGTTTGTTTACTTACATGGTTAAGGTCTTTAAAGCATGGATACGATCAATGATCTTGGCAGGCCTGTCCTGGACCTTGAGTGTGTCCGAATCGATGAATGCTCTTCTTGCCTCAAATTCCAAGTCGAGCAGTTGGGCAACTGCGTCTTTATTCGGCTTCGGTCTCTTGTACACTTCCTGAAGGGTTCTGTAGTGCCTTGCTTAAGCCTGTTGGCTATCCTGGTCTGTAGATCTGTTTTCATCTTGAAAGAGAAAGATGAGTTATTGTGCTTGCTAGTGCTGCAACAATTATTCGAATTAATCGATTAATCGCAAATTTTGCTTTTATTTATTGTTTCATGTGCCCACTTTCTTCTAATTTTTTAGACTAGGATCAAATTTGCTTTCTTCCTGCAGATGGAAACCCTGGCACGGTGACATGCTCTTTATGCAAACAGTCAGTGACTTACAACAGCACGACCGTTATACTTGACTCGCACCAAGCGATTTATATTTTTGCAACAATGCCCCTTTGTTGAATAGGTCACTGACTTGAAGATACCAAATATATTTCATGTCTTTAGTTTCCTCAACAAATAATTATTAAAAGGACTATTAAGGTTTGAAAAAAACAGGTTGTTTGTTTAAAGTACATCACGCTGTGAAATGTAATAGAAACGTCAGACCATTTTTGTTTTGTCTTACAAGTGTTGCGGTGTTTAGCGGAACGGAAAATCCACTGAAGTACATTTTTCAGACATTAGACCTTAAAGTAACTGCCTTGGCAACGGCGCCTAAATATGCCAAGGCTACAGGACGCTGTGTGGTCCAGCGGTTAAAGAAAAGGGCTTGTAACCAGAAGGTCCCCGGTTCAAATCCCACCTCAGCCACTGACTCACTGTGTGCGTGAGCAAGTCATTTAACCTCCTTGTGCTCCGTCTTTCGGGTGAGACTTATTTGTAAATGACTCTGCAGCTGATGCATAGTTCATACACCCTAGTCTCTGTAAGTCGCCTTGGATAAAGTCGGCTGCTAAATAATAATACAGTTTACATTTTTCTCGAAGTTCTCCAAGACAATAAGTGGTGCACTTACCGATTCTGTCAGAAAGATTCTGCAGTTTGTCGGTTGCCCTTTCTGGTGTGCTGCCTCTAGCAGGAGAGGCATCCAATATCACAGTTGATGCACTTAAGTCAGCGTCATATTCTTCTGTTGATGTCCCATCACCCTGCTCACTTGAGGTTCCAAAATCTATGCGCCGCCTTTTACGTCTACGGCACCTCTCAGGTGTTGGGCCCTGTGTCCTTTGTGGAGACCTTATATTCTGAAGTCTCTTGTAAAGTTGTCTGAAGAGTGTTACCTATGGCATATTATGTCATGATTACATAATGCTTCCTGAAAAATGCATCCTCCAATTGGATTTAGATTTGACAAGACTGCTGTGAGAATCATGCTTAGACTAATCCTACGCTTTCTAATCCATGTGGGCATAAGTACATATACTTCCAGAGAAGAGTGGAGAAATGGTACAGAGCAATACTCTCCTTACACCAAGAAATACAATTTAAGTATCTCAACTAACTAAACATCAGGAATTTCATTTTACTAAGTCATTTATCTACTCACCCATGAATGTTTAGAGCCACCAGGCTTGTCTTGCAGCATGGGATAATATTCTACAAGTCTCTTAGCCATTGCAGTGATTTCTTCTTTTTAAGGATACCTGACATCTTCAGCCTCAACAGTTGCCCTCAGGATGGAGACCATGTTGGTCATGGTATTTCTCACCAGTCTGCACCGAAGTTCCTTTGACAGAGTGCAGCCCCCCTCTCTCCCAATGTTCTTCATTTCAAAGTAATGCTTGCGAACTTGCTCCAACTCATTGTCTGTGTAGATTACATACTCAGGGCTGGGTAGCTGTAAAACTTTCTTGGGAGTTGCTCTTTTCAGGGAGGTGGCTCCGTGGAGGTTTGTTTGGGGTGGCTCATTCGAAGGGGATGCAGAACTTCCATCACTAAGACTTTGTGGGTGTCCGGAGTTTGAGGCCTGCTTCTGTGAATATGTAAAGCCAAAGTTGAGAGACATAAGAGACATTTCACTCATAAATCCATGTCAGATGCTTTCCGACCTCAATTTATCTAATGCTAATGAGTCCAATTCCCATGCCCTCAATTGTGTAGATCCAGCTACCTGCATCAACCCCAATTTAATAGAAATGATGTTTGGATTGTATAGTGCACATCTTTCCCATTAATTTGAGGTTGAGGATTATACTTGGCTACAAAGCAGATGACAAGGGACTTAGATCCACAAATTTAAAAGAATATCACACACTTGAATGACCACGACCGACCTTAGATACAAATTTTTCGCATATGCTTCTTCACTATTACACCTTTTTGTTTTGGACTTGGATCCATTTTGACATTAAACTACCTTAAAAGGTCCATAAGCATCTAAATAATTGCAAGTAAAATGTCCTACTAAGGGGCAATGCACCAGCAATTACAGGGTATTATAAGCACATTTAAAGAATCAAGTCCACAACAATACGCATATAGGAAATTAGAGTTGAATTTATCAAAGCACATCTTGATGCTGCTAACGTAACATCAGTTTTGTCATATTTTACGTCCTATTACAAGCCATATTTGTGAAATTGCCAACTCCAAATACAATTTTTGTTGTGCCAACCATTGAGCAGGCATTAAGACATTAGCTAATCTAGGTTGACCAGTCTTTACAAGAAAAAAAGAGCTACTATATAAATACAAAGATCTGGATCTACTTTGAGTTGTACCTAGATAAACTGCTGCCTTACCTCAGGATGAATCATTTGCCAGATACTTCTTCTCCTCAGAAAGTGCTCAGGGCCCAGAAAAAGGTCCCTTATATCATCACGCGAGAAGGTGTGCAACAAGCCTTCACTAATGTTTGCAGCTGTTTGTACAAAACAGTAGAGTTGAACTTACACATAAAGTAATAACAAAATGCGATAATGAACAAGAATAGCAGTCCTAATGCTACCTCTACATGTCATATATAAGTAAGAAACACATAGCTAGATTAACTTGGAGGTATCACCACGGGTATTATTACCAAATGACGAGTCAGACGTACGAAATAATGTAAATTTGGAATTTTTCTAACGACTCGTTTTCGATGTTAGAAGCCATTATGATAGAAAAGCATGTCACCGTTAGCCCTGCCCATTTTTTGACATCCACGCCTGTCCTCCTTCATAGGGTTCAACGCCATAATATAAATTTTCAAAATGTTTACTATATTAACGCCCTCATATCTTTACAATCCGCTTGGCTAATAAATGACGATTTTACTGTCACTGTAAAGCCAATTTTCATTTTTTCACATTTCTAAATGACCCACAAAGAGCGGACCAGATGGAAAAGTTTAGACGATCTGCTTTTTAGTGAAGATGCAAATTCAAATTTGAGGCACGACTTGCGGAATTAAGATTAAAAAATATTATACCGTGGCCACGTGGCAGTAGCTTACGCCATTTTGAGCTGCCACTGCAGCTATTTTTGTCTGACACGGTGTATTGAGTTCAGTATATATTAAATAAATAAGTAAAATAAAAAGTTAATTACACATGGTATGATTTCTTCAATTACTATAGTTTACTGAAATGTGTTTTTTTCAAATCTGAGTGTATATTTTTTATCATTTTTTCCTGTTTTAATAATCATTGAGTTGGTGATATTTTAAATCAAAATATGTGTATTGTGATTCATATTTTTTGTTAAAGACAAAATGAGACAGAATGCAACGTTAGCAAAGCCTGTGCTCATTTAGCTAACTGCACAGGGCACTACAGTTAGCACACGCTAATAAATCTTACCTTTTAAAATGGTCAATGTTGTGTCATCCAACTTCTTGAAAGTGCCCATCTCCGACATCACTGATATCTAGGTGGAAAGACTAAGGTTAGATGAGGAGAAAGTGCTAGGTTACCTCCTTGACTGGTTGTTAGTCGTAGATAGCTAGCTGCGTTTAACTAACATACATTTTAAAATAATTTAAAAATGAGTCGATATAAAATACACAATTTCTTACACAAACTGAAGTTCAATACCTGCTTCTATTTCACGCGAACAGTTCTGACTTCGTCTTATGACCACTGGATTCCATCGACTTTTTCAGTGACTGACTGCAGTTTCAACTGCGCATGTGAGAATGTGGGTAGCTAAAATTGAAACTACTGTAGTGAGGAGGGGTTCATCAATACATCACATTTTAACATTTGTTTGATATGGAATGTATTTCATGAGATTTAATCACAATTCAAAAGTAGATTCCCATCTTTATTTACAGTTTATTACGGTAATCTAATTGAAAAAAATATATGCATTATACTGATTTCCAGCTATTTAATTCGGATTCGGTGGCACAAAACACAGACATGGTAGGTAGCTAGCTAGCTAAGTACTGTAGCTAATAATATGACGAATGTATGCTTGATTAATGTAAAGCTTAGCAGTAAGTCTGTTAGGGTGTTTTTCTCTTTTCCGCGACCACTTTTGTTTAGTTTTGCTTTCAATGGTTTGTCAGCTTAGAAAAGTGAACATAACTAAGCTAGAAACGTTTGGCTATTTTACTATAAAAGGTGCATCTTAGTGATCTCAGCAGTAGCAAGCTAACTAGCTACAGTGTTGGTCTAAAACTGTCAATATTTAAAATTTGAAATATGACAAAACTAATGCTAGATTGCCAGTACCAAGATGTGCTTTAATAAATTCAACTAGGATTTCCAATATGTGTATTAAAATATTTAAAACTGCCAATACAGGAGGGCTGTCATGCATCAGGTGAAGCGAATCTGACCAGATGTGCAACTGCCTTTGCCTTGAATATTCGGAAGAAATGCCATCTTTCACAGGTATTTTTTTTTTAAGCATGAGTTTGTATTAACTTGGGTTAATGTTGAGTCAGTCATTCCTCTGTGCATTATGTAGGCTTGGCCATATTATAGTAATAGTGAGAACTTTTAGTTTTAGAAGACTTAACACTGTTTTAAGTGGTCAAGTGTGTGTGTGTAGGGGGTGGTGGGGGTGTTTGTGACTGAATTAATGTGATCGATTCATCATAATTCTCAATGTTTTATGTTTTGTTTTTTACCATTATGTTTCAGAGGAGTGTCAACGACATTGTGTCTGGGGTGCAACAATATCAATCTTCACTGGTGGATGTCCTGAAGAACCAAATGAAAAAGGTGTTTGAGAAGCATTCTGGGAGCATGGAGCAGTTACAAGCGGAGGCAATGGCAACATTTGACAATTTTACAGATCCTTTTCTCAGAGTTGCCACTACATACATGCAGAACCGCACAATTCAGGAACTATTCAGCCTGGTCGAGCCTGAAGAAATAGTAATTTCTCACACAGCATGCAGGGTAAAAAGTGGAAATTCAAGGGTTCTTGCAATCAAAAAGAAATGTTTTTACTATGTACCCTTACTCCAGAGTCTGGAACAGTTCAAGGATTCTCTCAATGATAGCTATAGGGCCACAGAAGTGCAAAGATGGATTTTTTTGTACGACATAGTTGACGGAGAGCTTTTCAAGTCAAACCCATTGTTCTCTGTCAGACCCACTGCTTTGCAGTTGATTTTGTATACAGATGAAATTGAAATATGTAATCCCCTTGGATTACATGCTTCAAAAAACAAATTGTTTATGGTTTACTATACATTGGGAAATATAGATCCTAAATATAGGTCTAAGCTAGCTGCAATTAGACTTCTTGCCATGGCTAAAGCAAATGACCTTACTCAGTGTGGTGTTGATGTGATTTTGGAGAGAATACAGAAGGACTTAAATTTGTTGTATCATGGTGTAAAGATCCAGACTATCAATGGTGAAATGGACATGTTTGGTGCATTGATCTCCATTTGTGGTGACACATTAGCCCAACAGGAGCTTGCTGGATTTAAGGAGGGAGTTGGGTTGGCATACAGCAAATGCAGGCACTGCGAGTGTACGTTTGAAGACATGCAGAGGGAGTTTACTGAAAACAGTTTTGTCAGAAGGACACTTGACATGCACGTCAGACAATGCCTTGAAATAGAGAAGGCCCGTACAGATTTTCTGAAAAATAGCCTCAAAACTACTTATGGGATTAATAGAAAAAGCAAACTTGTGGATTTTCCAGCCTTCGATCTTATACAACAAACACCACAAGATATAATGCATATTGTTCTAGAAGGCATTGCCCCCATGGAAATAAAATGTGTGTTGAAACATCTAATTCTCTCAGGGGAGATGGACTTGGACTTGTTCAATGACGCCATGCTGAGTTTTCCATACTCACCACTTGATATTCGAGACAGACCATGCCCGATCACTGTCAACACCTTGGCATCAAATGACAACAAACTTAAACAGTCTTCTGGTCAAATGCTGGTGCTCTTGAAAATATTGCCTTTTTTGATGAATAATGTTGAAGGAAATGTATATATGCAACTTATTCTTGAGGTGATAGAGATTACCCAGATACTTTTTGCTCCAGTAATTTCTCTTCAAACCATATCAAAACTCAGGTTACTAATTGAGCAGCATTTGAAACATTTTAAGCAGCTTTTTCCAGATAACAATATAATACCTAAGCAACATTATTTGCTTCATCTTCCCACACAAATTATGACACTGGGCCCAATGGTAAGGCATATGTGCATGCGATTTGAATCAAAACACTGTTTTTGTAAGCAATGGTCTTCGAAGTTGAACTTCAAAAATGTCTGCAAATCATTAGTGAAGCATAATCAGATGTTTGAATGTTCTCAAAATGTGAACGGCCCACAGCACCCCATTTTTTTAAGTGAGAGGGAATTGGGCCCAGTCTTGGAGGTAAAAAATATACAGCATGTTCAGGGAAAAATAAGAGACTTTGTTGGTGATGACAAAATTCAACATGTTGATTCGGTCAAGTGGCTTGTTCTAAATGGAAATAAGTATACATGCAAGAAGTCTTTGATTGTTACCAAAGTAAATGATAATGTTCCTGAATTCGGTCTTATACAAGACATCCTAGTGGTAAACTCATCATTCTATTGCTTTGAATATCAACCCTATGACATCTTGCACCTGAATAGAGATTTTCTAGCATATGAAGTTGACGTCCCAAACCTTGCCCAGGCAACTGAGTTGGTAGATGCTGAAAAACTAGTAGATTTTACATCCTACTACTCATTCAGTTTCAAAAGCAGTATGTACGTTCCAGTGAAATATTATCTTGGAGATGTCATTGCACTTCACAGATCCACTAATGACTCGTAAACAATGGGTAAAGCATCAGAGATGCCTACTGTATATATTTCATATGGTCAACAATTTTTTTGTTGCTGTACAGTTATACTTATGTGCTTGTCACACACAAAGACCTAATGTAATCATTACACGCCAATGAATTATGTGCTTATCACCCAATGTATTGACCTCAGACAATACTGGTCTGTGGTTTTTGTCAATTAATGGTGATGTAACCATTCATACATTTCTGAATAAAAGCAGTTTGATTCATATCTGGATTATGATTTGTTTTTATTTAAATCTAAGTTAAGGCTGCTTGTATTAAGATTATTACTTATAAGGTTGCTTATATTAAGAAATTACCACAAATCTTATTCTTAAAACAAGACTTAATATCTTGAACTCCCTGTCATCAAAGTTGATTGCAGCTTTTTTCTCAAGAATATAACTTGTTTCACTTACAAATTGCTCTGCAGTAAGATGTTATATCTAAGTGAGATAACATAAGACAGGTACCCTTAAAACAAGGAAACATTTTAAGCAGCTTTTTCCAGATAACAATATAATACCTAAGCAACATTATTTGCTTCATCTTCCCACACAAATTATGACACTGGGCCCAATGGTAAGGCATATGTGCATGCGATTTGAATCAAAACACTGTTTTTGAACAGAATATAACTTGTTTCACTTAGACAGGCACCCTTAAAACAAGAGAAATAGTCTTACACACTCGGTGCTTGATAAGTAAATAAATCTTAAAATAACAATAATAAGATTTAAAGTCGGAATACAAGATAAATACACTTGTTCAGATTTATATTTTTTGCAGTGTATAATATAAATACACTGTAAACATTGTTAAATATTCAGCAACTGGGAATTTCTCTATTGCTGCAATGCATAATATAAATATTGAAAACTTTGTATTCTGCTTTTATTCATATATAAAATATAAATCTTCAAATGCAACATTTTCTCTCTCAATCTCCTCTCTTTTTCTTACAATCTAAAGTGTGATCTTTCTTTAGAAACACGACACAGAGGAAGTGGTGAGGCTTTAACAAAGACATGGCTCATTAAATCAAGCATCAGTAGACAGGATGGATCTTGGGCCTCTTTGTGTGAATATCTGTGAGTAAATGTTTTGTGTGTCTTTTCTAATTATTGAATTATTACCAAGTAATAGTCTGGAAGACTAATATCGGGTTCTGTTTGACTAGTTTCTTGCTGAAATATTAAACATTCAGCATGTTGAAACCATAGATCCATTTTTTTTCCTTAAATAATTAAATCATTAAAAGTGACTTCATGATTTATAACTGCAGCTATCCATTCATAGTCAGTACATATTTATACTTGATTCAATATTTGTTATCTTCTGTATTTGTGTAATATTAAAAGTCTTAAAGTATGTAATTATGTAAAGTGAAGATGGTATTTATTTTTGCCCCTACTGTATGTTTTTTCTCACATTAAGTGTGAAAAAGCAGACACTGTTAAAGGCTAAAGCTGATGATGATAACGTGTAGCATCTGGGTAGGATAATTTTGTTGATTAGCTGAACGCATGTCCCCGACACCTTTAACATTTGCATATCAATCATAGACTGGGTCTTATAGTCTACAGTTTTATTTGGGGTTGTCTAATATTTAAGTATCTTTCATCAATAACACAAGGCAAAAAAAGGCTATCTCTGGTCTCTCCAGCTGACTTCAAGGGGTCATTCAAATAATAAAGCAGGTCATGCTCTAAACTCGGCTCCAGTATGTTTAGGTCTAAAGTTTAGTTCTGTGTTACCTAGTCCCATTCATCAAACACATAATGTTCACAAGTGATTGTCTCTGAGTGCCGCTCCCATTTTCAAGGTCACTGCATACATTTGATCTTGTTACATGGTAAATTACTTGTACGGTATGAAGTTGAAAGTTGTGTCTTCATTGGCCAGAAAGATAACTTTAGAGTTAATAAAATATTATACTGTCTGTTTGGTGGACAATTAATTGAATTACTGGTAATTCTAAGATAATCTAAATATTTATGATTAATTATAACCATTTATAATTACTCATAGTGATTTCCATTTTTTGCTAGCTAAATTTCTACAAAACGATAAAGCTATTATAATGGTGACAGGAAGAACTAACTTGTGGTTTGTATCTTGAGTTTCACATCACATTAAACATGAAAATAATAAAAAATAAAAATAAATAAAAGTCTGGCATGTTCATTAATCGACTAAAACTTTGTAATTGTTGGCTCTCTGCTGTGGTATATTATTAATTCTGTTATAATAACAGTTACACCAATTCACACCAGACCACCCTGCTGTAGATTTCTTTATTGCAACAGCAAGCTTTTACTGTGTACTTCATCTGTCTTTTATCTGTTTCTCTTCTGCTTTTAGTGCTGATGGGACTCATCCACTGCAGACCAACAGGTAAGTATTTGCCTTCAATATATATATATTTTCACACCAGACCACCCTGCTGTAGATTTCTTTATTGCAACAGCAAACCACTGAAGCTTTTACTGTGTACTTCATCTGTCTTTTATCTGTTTCTCTTCTGCTTTTAGTGCTGATGGGACTCATCCACTGCAGACCAACAGGTAAGTCTTTGCCTTCAATATATATTTTAACCAATTATTAGAAAAAGACAATGGATCAAATGATTGAAATCTCATGTAACAATATTATAATTGATCTTGTGTAATGATTTTATAATTGATTAATCTTCCCACCATAACAATATTATACTTTACTCAATAATCAGCTTAACACATAAATTCACTGTAATCTTATGTTATGAGTTTAAAGTATAAATGCATACATAAGAATCCATCTATCTGTAGCGCATGTTGTATCTCTTGTGCTGCCTTATCTCCAGAATTTTACACAGTTACACACGATTGAACAGCTATTGTAATAGAGTTGGCTCTTTTCACATTTTATGGAAGAAAATACAGTTCTGTTTAAGTTGTGCATACTTGTGTAAGAGTATGTCTTTTTTTATTTGTGTGTGTGTACTTCTTTTTGTTATCTGGTCAGGGCCAGGATCTGACTGCTTTTTAACCTTGACCAGCTCTCTGGTGCCCACAAGCCCTTCCCTTGCATTAAATGCAACCACGGATATTTAAAGAATCAACTGAAGTTTCGTGGTTGTGTGCGTGTGTGTGCGTGCATGCGAGAGAGAGAGAGAGAGAGAGAGAGAGAGAGAGAGAGAGAGATTGAGGTTTGTGTGTTAGGCATACAAAAAAAATGCATAGCAATTTTTTTTGAAGTAAACTAAAGGAAGTGCACAAATAAGCACAAATTCTAACAGTACTGACAGGCCACTGATCCAAATAGTGTTGTTTAACAAAGGGTGTAACAGAACAAAATATGTTTTGTTCAATGAGTGGGTTTTATTGAATGTAACTCTATCCAGGAATAGGATATCAAAATAGGACAGGCAGGTCCAGTAAAATAAGTGGACAGGATGATGGATGTTAGTATTTCAGGAGCATGCATAACACAAGCTTGAACTCAGCCTTGAAAGAAGGTTTATTAGGTATCCAATCTGTCATATAACTGTTAAGAACAGGTGCAAGTGTGGGGCTTATGTAATGTGATGTTTCTGTTTTTGAAGGAAAATAATAACCCCCCCCCCAGATGTTTTTTTTGTTTTACATTATGTAGTTCATTTTGATGGTTGTGTTTTGTATTTATGATGGGTTTAATGCATAATGTCTGGTTTAGAGAAATGTTTGTGTAAATGCATAAAACTGCTCAAACTGCTGTGATGAATGCTCAAGAAGGCATGTTGTGCTAGCAATCTAACTGGTCAGTAGTGGTGATGGGGTGGCACAAGTAGTCACAGAAAGTAGAGAGGGGACAGGTGTACACCATGTTGTCAACACAGGCCAAGATGTTAACAAAGAGCTGTGGGACCGGCCAGTGTCGATAGATCACCTGACACCTGAACAACAAAGGAAAGTTCAGCAAATGCTGACGCATACACAGAGATGCTGATGTGTTGTAAAGAATGGCGCTGGATATGGAGAGTTATTTGCAGGCCTGTTCAAAAGAGGCCAGTCCAAGAGTTGTAGCTGCTGTCACAGATGGTCTTCTTGTGAAGTCAGTGGAAGAGGGACCCTGGATGTGCCCTATAGCCCTAGCAAAAGTTTGTTCTTTAGTAGAGCAGGAACAAGGGGAAAAACAGATGGCTGAAGTGACAACTGATTAACTGAAAGAGGCCCAAGAAAAAGATCCAGTTCTAAAAAGGGTACAAGAGTATGTGATGGCAGACCACTGGCCAAGGTTGATGAGACGAGACCGTGGCAATGAGGTGACTGTACTGTACAGACAGAGAATTAAGTTATACCTGGACGAGGAAGGAAAACTATGTCGGCAATCAGCAGGGGGAACTCAGATAGTGCTGCCTAGCAAATACCTCCAGTTTGTGCTTAAGGAGCTTCATGAGGAAATAGGACACCAAGTGGTGGAGCGCACACTGAGTCTCAGCCGAGAAAGATTTTATTAGCCTCACATGCAGGGTTATGTGGAACATGACGTTACCAAAGTGTGTAGCTGTTTGAAACGGAAACATTCAAACAAGAGGACGAGAGCACCATTGGTAAATATAGTAACTTCTTACCCTTTTGAACTGGTGTCAGTAGATTTTCTGCATTCAGAGGGCTGTAAGGGTGGCTACGAATACATCCTGGTGTTAATAAGGTTTAATCAAACATTGCTGTCAATGCTCAGATCCCTGCTGAGTCAAGCGAAATCTGATTGGAAGAGCTCCTTAAACAAGGTAGTCCATGCATATAACTGCACACAAAGTGAAGTAACTGGGTATGCTCCATACTACCTTCTGTATGGAAGAAACCCAAGGCTGCCCATTGATTTATTGTTTGGCCAGAAGCCGGGAGAGTGTGGAACTTCACACGATGATTATGTTGCCAAGTGGAGAAAAACGCATGGAGGAAGCGTATGAATTGGCATCAAGAACGGTCCAGAAAGAACAGAGTAGAGCGAAGCACGGCTGTGATAAGAAAATATATGGAGCGGATCTCCAGCCCTGAAACAGAGTACTGGTGAGAAAATGTGGGAAAAGGGGTGGGCCGGGAAAACTCTGTTCTTATTGGGAGGATCAAGTTTATGTTGTGACATAAAGAAAGTATTAAGATGGCCCAGTGTATGCAGTGAAGCCAGAGCGTGGCTCAGGAATAGTGAGAGTCCTGCATAGAAACTTGTTGCTGCCCTGTGATTTCCTTCCCATAGACAATAGCGACCAGAAGGAAAACAAATTGCAACCAAAGAGAAAAAAACATACACGTCAAGTAAATATGGTGGCTGAAGAGGATTCAGGAGATGAGAATGACTGGAGATGCTTAAGGACACTGTCGACAAAGCAGCTTGCAGAGAGCACAAGCCAGTTGGGTCCAGAGGAGAATGAGCTCCAGTTTAGAGGTATTCGTGAAGAGCTAGGCCAGGAGCTGGATGATGAGCAGACACTGCCCAGAAGGGAGGAATATGATGAAGGGAAAAGAAAAGTTGCAGATGTAATGGGGGATGAAAATGAGATGACATAAGCGGGAGAAGAGACATCATCGGACGAGGTAGATGAGGGTAGCCCAGCTGTAACTCATCTGTCACAGAGAAAGTATCCTTTCAGAAAAAGACATCCACCCATGCTATTTACATATGATACATTAGGCAAACCTTCTAGTACACAGAGTTATTTAATTTCATAGTTGTTGTGTGAAGTATTATTAGTACAGTTAATTGTTCTTCAGTAAGAAACAGTTCATGGAGAAAGGGTTATAGACTTATGTAAATGACCACTAGCAGTGTTTTATTTTGATTATCCTGTTTCATACTTTTATTTTATGTGACTTTTATTTTGACAAAGCTATATGTGAGTCTGTATATAGAGCATAGAGCATGTTGCAGGTGAAAAACCCTCAGTACTTGATGCATGACCCGTTTTATGATGAGGTAATCCTTAAGACATCTTGTGGCCAATGGTGTCTATGCCAGCGGATGACATTAAATGGGAGATAGAGGTCATACTAAGGCAGTTGCAAGACAAATTAGCATTGAGTATAGTAACTGACTCCCTTGTGTGCTATCTTGCTCTAATGTTAACACATGGTTACTGGGAACTAGGGTATGTCGAGTCGACATTCATTTTTGGAGGGGAGAGTGTGGGGCTTATGTAATGTGATGTGGCGACTGTGGCAAGGAAAAACTCCCTTAGATGTTATGAGGAAGAAACCTTGAGAGGAACCAGACTCAAAAGGAGAACTTATCCTCATCTGGGTGACATCAAGAGTTTGATCATAAATTTTCCAACAATACAGAACACTGGAGAGTGAGAACTAACATGATTACTGGAGTATAAGATTATAAGTGATGTTCTTTCTGCAGTCTTAAACAGTCTTTATGGTTAGTAAAGATTTGCATAAAGTCTGGTTTGAAGAAATGTATGTGTAAATGCATGAAACTGCTCAAACTGCTGTGATGAATGCTCAAGAAGGCATGTTGTGCTAGCAATCTAACTGTAGGGGGCTCTAGTAAGGAAAAAAAGCGAGGACTGAAAACAAGGACTGAAAACAAAGAGTTAATGAGAAAAAAACAGCGGAGAGTTTTTGGTGTGTACTTGGAAAAAGCTTGGAATTAGTGGTTCCATTTGTAAGCAGAGAGAAAAATTAAGATATAATAAACAAACCCATCAAATCATGCACGTCTGGAACATGTATTTTAGCATGCAACACAAGCAGGGACTTACTAAAACTTACTAAATAGTTAAATAGTTTAACTTAGAAGAAGAGGCAGAAGGTAACAAAGACATTAGGAACCCTTGGGACAAAGTGGCTGTCCACTCCACTGTCATTAACCTAAGTAAATACATGAGAGTTAAGTCCTAATGTAACCCTATTTTCAACCCAAAATGATTTTTAACGTAACTCAGAAAACCTGGATTCCCGGCATTTAAATGGTGAATTGGCCAGTAGTCTTTGTCTATTTACACCAGTCTCTTATTACAATAAAGAATCCCAATGAATAAAACACCAGAATTCAAATGCGAATTAGCAAAAAAACAACTCATTTATTTTTCTTATTCTAGAGTTTTGCTGTTATTTTAGTTTTGCTGTGGTTCAAACAAAAATGTATGAAACCATTAAACAACTGTAGAGGATGAAATATTTAGAAAATAGAAAATAAAATACTTATCAAATGGTATGAAAAGTAAAATGACCACATGAGTCGCCCTTGAGCCTTTTCTAAAAGTAGCTTTTTCCTAAAAACAACTCATTTATTTTTCTTATTCTAGAGTTTTGCTGTTATTTTAGTTTTGCTGTGGTTCAAACAAAAATGTATGAAACCATTAAACAACTGTAGAGGATGAAATATTTAGAAAATAGAAAATAAAATACTTATCAAATGGTATGAAAAGTACAATTAAAGACCTCAAAACAAAGAAGAAAAAAAAAACCCAATATAACAAAAGCCCACGTACACAATATTTCACAGTCTATAACAAGGTTTACCAACGTGGTGACCACATGAGTCGCCCTTGAGCCTTTTCTAAAAGTAGCTTTTTCCTACCTTGTTAAATCCTTGTTAATAATTATTGTGAGAAATCATTAACTTGATCAGTGTCTGCACATAGATCAGGCGTGTCAAACTCAAAGCCGGCAGGCCAATCCAACCCGACGTACATATCCTTCCCGCGAGATGAATTTATAAAGATCTATCATTATTGTTATTAATGTCCCAGCGATATGAAGCGCTAATAGACACAAACTACAGATCCTATAATGCAGCACTTCAGCTGCCTTAACGAACGCTAGACTACCTGGGAACATTCCAGCTTCAATCAAGTCGAGCTTCCGTTGACGTATTTAACCCTATTGTACAGTTATTGTGAAACAGCGCCTCACAGTGGCTAAGAGAAAAGTTGATTCTGAGTAGATGTTTACTGACACTGCCGGTAAACACGTGTCTTATTTGTGGAGCGAATGTGGTTGTAATTAAGGAATTAAACTTAAGACGCCACTACGAGACAAAACATGAGGATAAGCTGAAAAAAACCTGAATGCAGAGCAGAAGATACAGAAAGTAGAAGAGTTAAAGAAGAATCTGAATTTCAGCAGATGTTTTTCACCAGAGCAAAATCACAAAGTGAATCTGGTGTGAAAACAGAGGAGAAATCGGAGTCACATCAGCCAGTTATTTACTGAGGGAGAGTTTCTGAAGAGCTGCATGATGAAGCTGTGAGACGTCTGGGGTTTGACAGGAGATATTTTTATGGAGAGCAAAATATTTTAAGTTATTTAAAGTTTAAAATAATTTTTTTATAAAATGGCATAAGAGCAAAGAAATCTGATTGTTTTGTTATTTTAAAGTTTACTTAAAAGCACAATTTATATAAATTCATGTTTTTTTTGAAGCATGTTTATATTTCTTGTATATGTTCATAACTTGTATTATTTTGACAGAAAATATTTTTATGGAGAGCAAAATATTTTAAGTTATTTAAAGTTTAAGTTGATTTATTCTGGAATAATATTCCTGTCTGTTTTTATTAATATTTATGTTAAAAAACATTGTTTTAGTGTGTTCAATAAATGTTTATCCTGTTCGGCCAACAACCTAAAGTGTGCTTTGAGTTTTGGCCCCTGTGCAATTTAGTTTGCACATTAATTATTAATAATAACATAATTAAAGGTAAATTGATCAAATTTGCTATTTCAGAAGTGTGTATAAAGCCGGTAGCCCTTCACATTAGAAGTAGCTCTCGGTGTCAAAAAGGTTGGTGACCCCTGATCTATAGGAACTCTTTCTGTTCTGTATGCAGTATATATGAACCAACAACTCAGTCACATACACTAGTGTTTTTGTTTGGGCAAACTCACAGTGTGAAGAGTGAATAACAAATCCTCTTAAGCACAAACTTGGAAAATAGATTCACTTACATCCATCTGAGAAAAACGAGATGAACCGCGAATAGCGTCAACTCACGGTTAGCATAGTGATCAATTTACTCTGCGTGACGAGTCAGGCCTAGCCAAGCACAGTGTAACACTGCAATCTTTACAGTAGCAACAACAACACAACACATCCAGTCGCAAACAAAGTCCCAGGTCCAACTGGACCCCATCTGCAGTCACTGTTCACACATGTTGCTTATGTGATAGCCTCTAGGCCTTTTCATTACACGTGATGGTGGAGATAATGTCTTATAATCAGGCAGTGACATTATATAACCTTGAACTTTGAGAAAATCAAACTATATAAACCGAATAATCTTCTGATACACTTTGGGCCTTAATATTTAAAAAAAAAAAACTCGGTCTCCAAAAGACGCAGTCTCTTCTCGCCATATGCGTTGCTCCTCTCTCTCGCGTTGTAACGCTCATCGTTACATGACCTTTAACCTTTAGTTCAACAGTCATTGGCCAACAATAATACACTCACATTTAACAAATTCATTTGCTAGATATAAAAAAAAAAAACATCTCTGAACAACAAAAACAATGTGTCATGTACTATTACATTTTGAAATAGAAATAAAATAAATAAATTGACATCATAAAACATTGAAAACAAAGAAAACTGGAAAAAAAATATTGATGTCATTTACTTGTATTAGTTCAAATAATACAAGTGGGGCAATAGTTAATTGGTGCCATTTTACAAAAAAAACCCCCAAAAAACACAATTTTGTTAACACGTATATGTTTACATATTATTTTCAGAAATGTATAGCTCTGGAAATTCATGACTACAAAATTTAGGAATATTTTAATTATAAATTCATTAAAATAAAAAAAAATGCATGCGTTTTAAATTGTTAATCACAATATTTGCCAGAAAAACAGTGGTGTGTTGGGAAACTATTATAGCTATTCTTACTTCACTAATAATGGCTCTCTATTTTTTAAAGCAGACTTTATTTATTTATTTATTTATTTATTTATTTATTTATTTATTTATTTATTAACTAATTTATTTATTTGTTTGTTTGTTTGTTTTAGGAGCATGGCCCACCCATGATCAGCAGCTACGTGAGCTTGGTTCGGCACTTCAAGGTTTCATGCAGCGCGCAACTCAAAATCCCAGTACATCGGCTGTAGCCACACCCGTCGCCTCACCTGCACCTTCAACCGAGATGGAACCTGCTCCGGTCGTGGTCAGTTCCCGTGAACCTCACCTAATTCCACCGGCACGTTTCTCTGGGGAACCAGGGCACTGCCGCTCCTTCCTCACTCAGTGCGGCATCATCTTTCAACTTCAACCCTCTTCTTTTCCCACCGAAGTAGCCAGGGTGGCCTATGTGATTTCTCTGCTATCAGGTCCCGCTCTCCAGTGGGCCACTGCTGAGTGGGAGAACCAGACCCCCCACTGCATGTCTTTCTCCGCCTTCTCTGGCGAACTCTCGCGAGAAAATTTTCGACTCCGCCTCTCCCCGTCATGATGCGGCTCGCTTGCTGTTTTCTGCCACTCAAGGTAGGCGCTCGGTGGCTGAATTTGCCGCTGAGAACCGCTATCCGCTCCCCTTAATGGACACGGCGTTTGAACAGCTCCAAGGTGCTTCCGTTTTCACTAAACTAGGCCTTAGGAACGCATACCATCTCGTTCGCATCCGTGAGGGGGATGAGTGGAAGACAGCTTTCAACACCCCGTCTGGTCACTGAGTATTTGGTCATGCCGTTTGGTCTCACCAACGCACCAGCGGTTTTCCAGGCTCTTATTAATGACGTGCTGCGTGATATGTTGAACCGCTATGTTTTTGTGTATCTGGATGACATCTTGGTGTTCTCCCGGTCTCTGGATGAGCATGTCGGCCACGTTCGTTTGGTACTCCAGCGCCTCCTCCAGAATGGCCTGTATGTCAAGGCGGAGAAATGTGAGTTTCTGGGATTTCTTGCTGCGGGGAGCATAAGTATGGATCCTGCCAGGATCAGAGCTGTCAAGGAATGGCCCACACCCTCCTCCAGGAAGCAGCTGCAGAGGTTCCTGGGGTTCTCCATTTTTTTCCGGAGGTTTATTAAAGGCTACAGTTCGGTTGCCGCCCCTCTTCACCAACTGACCTCCTCCCGCCGGTCCTTTTCATGGTCTCCTGAAGCGGAACGAGTGTTCATCAGACTCAAAGACCTCTTCACTTCTGCCCCAGTCCTGGTTTTTCCCGATCCCTCTCGCCAGTTCATCGTGGAAGTCGATGCCTCTGACCTAGGGGTAGGCGCTGTACTGTCTCAGAGGGGCGCTTCTGATAATAAGTTGCACCCTTGTGCCTTCTTCTCCCGCCGTCTTAACCAAGCTGAACGCAATTACCCCATTGGTGAGTGGGAGCTCCTGGCTGTCAAGCTTGCCCTGGAAGAATGGCGTCACCATTAGAGGGGGCCGAGACCCCTTTCTTGGTCTGGACTGATCACCGCAACCTGGAGTATCTACGCACCGCCAAGCGCCTCAATCCTCGCCAGGCTCGCTGTGGACTTTTTTTCGGCAGGTTCAATTTCTCTCTTTCCTACCGCCCAGGATCTAGGAATGGGAAGCCTGACGCTCTTTCCAGGTTACACTCCCCTGTGGAGGAAGAAGATCCCACCTTTACACCCATACTTCCTCCTTCAGTTACCGTGCGTGCCCTGGACCTTGACCTCGAGGCTAGGGTTAAACTTGCCGCTATAGACCAGCCAGCTCCCGAGGGTTGCCCTACTGACAGACTCTTTGTTCCCGAGCAGCTGCGGTCCCAAGTCCTCCAGTGGTGTCACGGCTCGCCTCTGTTTTGCCATCCCGGGTTTCCTCGAACTCTGTCTGTCCTCCAACAGCGGTTCTGGTGGCCCACGGTCTGAAAAGATGAAAATTTGTTGCCGCCTGTCCCACCTGCACGCAACACAAGAATCCGAAGGGCCGTTCGGTGGGATTGCTACGTCCACTTCCTGTGCCTAAACCCCCCTGGTCTCACATTGCCCTGGATTTTGTTACCGGGCTCCCGCCGTCTGCCGGCAGCACTGTCATTCTTACCGTGGTGGACCGATTCTCGAAGATGGTTCATTTCATTCCCCTGGCCAAACTGACTTCTGCTAAGGAGACGGCTGCGCTCCTCCTCCTGCACGTTTTCCGTCTGCACGGTCTTCCTCGCAACATCCTCTCTGACCGGGGTCCTCAATTCACTGCTGGGTTTTGGAAGGAATTTTTTCGCCTTCTAGGGGTCTCGATCAGCCTCTCCTCTGGGTTCCACCCGCAAACCAATGGCCAGACTGAGAGGCTCAATCAAGAGCTGGAGACCGGACTCCGTGTCCTCTGCGCCCAAGATGCCTCCTCATGGTCCTCCAAGCTGTTGTGGGTTGAGTATGCCCATAATTCTTTGCCTACTGCTGCCACTGGATTGTCTCCCTTTCAGACGGTTTATGGTTATCAACCCCCTCTATTCTCTACCCAGGAGACTGAGGCTTCTGTCCCATCCGCATTGGCTCAGTTTCGGCGCTGTCGACTCAGTTGGAGGAGGGCCCGTACGGCACTTCTTAGAGCTTCCCAAAGCTATGCTCGGTGGGCCAACCGGAGACGCCGTCCTGCACCCCATTACCTGGTTGGTCAGAAGGCGTGGCTTTCCACTCGGGACCTTCCTCTTAAGGCTATGTGTCGTAAGCTCGCCCCACGGTTTCTGGGACCGTTTCCCCCATCTCCAAGGTCATTAACCCGGTTGCTGTGTGCCTCAGACTGCCCAGGGCCCTTCGGATCCATCCTACGTTCCACGTTTCTCGACTCCGGCCTGTCCGGGCCTGTTCCTTGGTTCCCTCCGCCGGGCCCCCGCCACCCGCCCGGGTCGTCGGCGGGGGTCCCGCTTATACGGTGCGTCGTTTGCTCCGCTCCCGCCGTCGGGGTAGGGGCTTCCAATATCTGGTGGACTGGGAGGGCTATGGCCGGGAAGAGCGCTCCTGGGTTCCTGCGCGGCATATTCTGGACCGTGACCTCATTTTTCGGTTTCACCGGGACCATCCTGAGCAGCCTGGAGGGTCGTCTGGAGCCGCCTTGGGGAGGGGGGTACTGTCAGCCGACGGCACTTCCGGTAATTCTACTTCCGGTAGCCCAACTTCCGCTTCCGGTGCGGCAACGGCGCGACGCGGCGGCCATCTTTGATGGGTATAAATAGACGCCCGCTCCTGTTATTCCTTGCCAGATTGTTTTTTGGCCTTTTGTTTTGCTTTTGGGACTATCTTGCTGTTTTTTCCCCTGTGGATTATTTTTTGCTTTCACTTTGATTCTCTCCTTTTTTCCTGTTTTTTGCCTGCAGTTTTTGGACGTTTTTTGGTTATTTTTTCACCTTTTTTCTGCTCTTTGTTTTTTCCCATGCTCTTTTAAGAGTTCAACATTTGTTCTCTGACTGTTTGTATTGACTATGTTTCTTCCCTAAATTTAAAGACCGCCTTTTGATATTTTCTGCGTCCTGCATTTGGGTCCTTCCTCTCGCGTTCCTGACAAGCCGCTTGCCGCCTGCCAAAACAGCAGATCCCTCCGCGGACAAGACAACATGTACACCGCAACAACACCAGTCCCACCCCCGAGGATAATAAAGTTCGGGTTTAGAGATTACGCGTACATGGCCAGTTAGATTTTTTGCAAATGCAATTCACTGTAATTTGCCTTCACATTGGCATTATTTTAAACTGTCCAAACATCACAGTTTAACATTAAAGTGGTCAAGGGTTAAAGTTGTTATGGCCAAATACATAAATCTGGTTTGATGTACGGTAAATATCTCCATAAATACTGGGGCATGACCTGATAGTTTTATTTTTTTTTTACATTATTAAAGATATTAGAAAATTAATGAAAAGCCCTAGAGTAACATGATCATAATAGTTTGTGGATAACTTCTAACAGAACAAACAATGTTGGGTTCATCACCTTTTAAAAACCACTGCCTCACTTAGAGTACAGTAAGAGTTTTTTTTTCTGATATTGATATTCTACTTTGAGTATGCAACCCATTGTTTG
>MU560044.1:32674-69677 GCA_024362625.1 Silurus asotus | reverse complement strand
AATGGTCAAAAATCCCTCTCTCTGTGTTCTCCAATCTTGTGAAATGTTATAGGAGGAGATCAAGTGCTGTCTTGTTGGCAAAAGGAGGTTGTACAAAGTATTAACATCAGGGGTGCCAATAATTGTGGCACTCATGATTTCAAGTTTTTTTTTTTCTCTCTAAATGTGTGATTTTTTTTACCACCAAAGTAATGTACTTAAATAAAAGGTTGGATTTTTCTATTTTTTTGCATTTGGGTTCTATGTTGTTTAAAAAAAAGGAAATTTTTTTTAAGTCCACGACCACATCTTAAACAGGGGTGCCAATAATTGTGGAGGGCACTGTATATCCTATTATTGAACACGTTATCTTCTTGACATGTTATCCGTTGCACATCTTGCAAAGTTATATTGTATATTACTATATATACCATATCTTATTACCTACTGCACATTCTTTACATTATTCACTCTTACCCCTGTACATATGGACCATACCCTCATTTAACATCGTGCTATATTTTGGCTCTGTACATGTACCTTGCACACATACAATAAAGTTGAATCAAATCGACTCAAATCTTATATTTTTTTACTTGAGTCAGAAGAAAAATTAAGGCCTTATATTCACCAACAAGAAAAAAAAAACCCATACAGACTGAATACTTTTCTGCCAATTCCTCCTCTTGTGCTTTTTCATTATTTCACCTAATTTATCATATATGAAAATTTCGGGGTCACGGCTTCATTATAAAAAATATAGCCCTGACTACTACTAAATGTGTTTAATTCTTGTAACATTTAATATAAAAAAAAAATACGTATAATTCAGGTTACGAATCGCAGTTCGTCAAAATCTTTGCCCCTGGTTAAGAAAAACATTTTGGGATACGAATATACGAACGTCGCGTGCCAAAAAATTGCAGGCAAGTTGGTTCTTTTCATATCGCCACCCAGCAAAGTGAATCTAAAAAGAGAAGTAATGACAATGATTCGGGTGACAGTCCGCCCAATATCATAATGGAAGGAGATTCTCCTTCCCAACAATAACTATCCCTCCTCCCCCTTCTACGAACGTTGTGTCCATCATGCCAGCAGCGAGTCTTCTCAAAGGTAAAGTACCCAGTAAAGATAAAGTTTTCCTCTCTTATATGTTTTTATTTGGTATGATTTCAATATAAAATGTTAGAAGTAAATAATATGAGTGAATATTGGCTTTATTTTTATTTTTAAAGTAATATTTTTGGTTGTCCGAAACGAATTAAATTCGTAATCTGAGGTTCCACTGTATATTAAATAATGTAATAATTTCACTGTATATTTATTGATTCTTTCATTCATACATTCATTGCTCAAATTAAACCCATTATTGCTGACTTATTTCTCACCAGTGATCCACAGTGGCTGATCTTTGCTGTACTGTGAGTAAAAGACTTGTTCTCCTCTTACTGCTCTGCACATATAAACTCCTGTGTGGTTCAGAGTAACAGGACTGAGTGTGTAGGAGCCTCCAGATCCTCTGCTGCTGTCTGAGAGAAGCTCTGGTCTGTACCTGTAGGAACCCTGACTGTCTCTGTAGAGAACATCTGTGTACCAGCTGAATGTCCAGCCTGTAGAGGAGGATTTAATCTCACAGTTTAGAGTCACTGAGTCTCCTTCAGTCAGCCAACTCTGTGGAGACACACTCACGACTGCCTCCGCTGTTTCTGATGGACAACAAATGTGGAAAAAAATAAATTAATACAGGGAGATCTTGTTACATATAATTAATAACAAAATAAATAAATAAAAAACACACCTGATACAGTGAGAATACCAGCATCACTGATCTCTGATATCTGAGTGTCACTGCTTCTCAATCCCCTACAGGTGTAGTTACCGCTGTCTTCATGTATAACTGAGTTGTGGCTGAACTCCTGTGTATTGTGGTATAATGGGTTATTATTCTTATACCAGCTGAACTGCCACTCAGTGTCTCCTCCTCCCTGTATTTTACATCTGAAAGTCACAGTCTCTCCTCTGAACACATGACTATCAGGTCTTATGATCACCACAGGCTTAAGATTCTCTGCAGAATCAGAATCTTGTTATTAACAGCCCACAAATACACACTGTTTTTAATACAGTTCTTAAACTACTGTAATTAGTAATAATACAGTATTACTCAAAGTCCATTAAGAAGTGAAAATATTTTGCAATATTTTTCAACATTGTTTTATTTATGTGGTTTTGTTATTGGTTAAAAAGGATGCATTATTAAGTCACTATAATACTTTAGTGTTTTCAAAAAACTTCAGTTATTTGAATGTGCTTAAAACTAGTTTAAATATATAGTTTTAAACATTGCAGAATTTGTAACTCACCAGTAACATTTACCCAGAGTGCATCACTGTAGTGTGTGTAGTAGACTTGGTTTCCTCTTCCAGCTCTGCATCTGTAATGACCTCCATCAGAGACATTAACTGATGTGATGGTGTAGGAGTGTGTTTCAGTCTCAGTCTCAGGCCACTGCTTGTATTTTCTCCAGTAAAACTTCCATCCAGCAGTAGACTTGGTTTCCTCTTCCAGCTCTGCATCTGTAATGACCTCCATCAGAGACATTAACTGATGTGATGGTGTAGGAGTGTGTTTCAGTCTCAGTCTCAGGCCACTGCTTGTATTTTCTCCAGTAAAACTTCCATCCAGCAGACTGCAGCTTCAGTGTACAGTAAAAAGTCACTGAGTTTCCTGTCAGTGCAGCTCCTTTAAGGTCCGATGTGAGTTCAGGTTTAAGTTTTTCTGTTAGAAATTAATAAAACTCATAATTCATACTCTTTGCTCGAGATGCTTAACACAATAATCCCTACTACACTTTTTCAGTGATACCCTGCAAAACATTTTCTCATACCTAAATATTGACACAACCAACCACCCACAAACCCACACACACACACACACACACACACAAACACACACCTGAACACACACACACACACACACACACGGACACACACCTGACACAGTGAGTGTAACAGCGTTGCTGGTTTCTGAGGTCTGAAAGTCACTTTTTCTCTGTCCTCTGCAGGTGTATTTTACATTGTTAAAGTCTTTAGCATTAAACGAATATTTCCCAATTCCACTGAGGGAGAAAAGATAGACATCATCTTTATACCAGATGTAAATCCACTCAGTGTTTGCATGTCCTCGTATTTCACATGTGAAAGTGACTTTCTCTCCCCTGAATATCTGTCCATCAGGCTGCAGAGTCAAAACAGCTTTTGGTCTCTCTGTACAGTTACAACAAATACATATGTACAGTTACAACAATGACTAATTTTGAGCAGTAGTATAGTATAGGCAATTTTACTTTTATTTGATTTAACATGGTCCAGAAAAAAAGGATTAAGGCCTTATAAACAACAACAAAAAAAACCACAATCATTACAAATAACACTGATTCAATATCAGATGTTTGACTTATGTGGTGTGTCTATGTGTATTAGTGCATGTCACATGAGTGTAAGATTTGACATGTACCTATTACTGTGAGAGTCACTTTATTACTCCATTGTGTCGCTGACATCAGACTATAAGACCCATAACATTTGTATTTGTAACTTTGAAACATTTGTATAGTGAAGACATTTTCAACAGAGTCATGAACATAAATATCATCTCTGTACCAGTGGTACAGTTCACTTCCTCCTGGAATAGTACATGTGAGTGTAACTGTCTCTCCTCTGAATATTTGGGGTGAATTCGGCTGCACAGACAGAACTATATATATATATATATATATATATTCAGAGCAACTTTAAATTATCTTATTGATACATCCAAGCACTTAAGGGCCTTGTTAGTATTTGAACTCATGACCCTTTAATCAGAAGGCCAACATTCTTAACCATTGAGCTACCCAATCCCTATCTGAATTGACTCTCGAACCTATACCTACACTTTTCCTAACTAAAAAATTTTTTTTTTTAAATGTCTGTATCTACAGAAGGCAAAAAATGGCAAAACTAATACTAATACTGAAAACAAACAAACAAACAAACAAAAAAAAAAAACATTTTATTAATAATTAGGCATTCCATACACTACACTCATCTATACACCAAGACAATCCTATATACCTGACCCGCCATCACAATGAATTAATACCATCACATGTTTCACATTTAATCTCTGCCACCAAAACCTATGATTAGTATGAAACTTAACTATAGGCAATTACTCATTACACTGATTAGATATTAAATCAACAATAAATTCAGTCTAAAACTCTATTCATTCTATACAAATGCACACTAAAACACACATTTATCTTTATTCCACACAAAAATCTAACCCTTAGATTAACCTAACATATTAACCAAAATGAAACAAATTATATAGAAATACACTGATACTACTAAGACATCTAGCTGAATTCTAGATAATGTCCTAATCTTAGATTATCCTAATCACTTTAGGCTCCATTCAAACAATTTTAAATATTTAAACAATTTACTTACAGATTATTACAAGTGAATGAAGTGCCATCCTGTCACACTGAGAAACAACTGATTGATCAATTATCTGTGTTAAAACCATTCCTCTTCCTGTGTTCTTACACACACAAATACACTTCCTTTCTGTTGTAAGTGGTTATTCTTTTGTTGTTTGAAGCCCACCGCTATGCCAATAGAATTTAGTTGATCAAAAATGAATATTTTTTTCAACAACTGAATCAAGAGAAGTTTGTTTTCTATTAGATTTACTAGTTGATTAAAGGTTGACAGGATATGCTGCCAGGATCTCATATAAAGCTGAAAGGCAATGCCATTTTATTATATCAGAAATGTGGGACAATTACGGAAAAATGTGCACAATGCACATGTAAATAATATCCAGTAAAAAAAATAAAATAAAAAAAACTAAAATAAAAAAATAAAAAAAACCCATTATTTTTGGGAGAGAGAGAGAGAGAGAGAGAGAGAGAGAGAGAAAGGGTGGGAGTGTCTGTGTGTTGGGGGCATGGTGAGTGTGGGAAAAGAGTGACTGCGTATATAAAAGGCTGGCAGAATAAGAAATTAAAATTATGATCCGCACAGTGTCCAAAATAAAACCTGGATAATAGAAAAGAGAAGGATGAAAAAAAGCAGACAGAATCAGGATTGCTGGCACTAGCAGTTAATATGTGGTCTAACATGCTGGTGTTGTGTTGTGTAAATATATGTTTGCTGTGTATAAGTTAACTTAATTTCCCTATGTATAAGAAACTTGTTTCTAATAAATGATACGTAATGGCTCTTTCATCAAAATATTAACATACGCAGACTAAGCCTATAATATTATAAATACACAACAAGGAACTGATAAAGATAATACAAATGCAAAAATGATAAAAAAAATTATAATAATTAAAGACCTGGTGCATTGGCATGTAAATTTTTCTGTTGTTGCTTTTGTCCGCCCTCTCTCTCCCTTCTGTCTTGACTTTCTCCAATTGTCAGTGTTTCCATTCATTAGTCTGTTCCAGAGAATTGCTGCAACAATCTATGATGTCGGGTCGGGTTCTGAAAGCTTGCGCTGACCAACTAGCACCGGTGTTTACTGAGATATTCAACCTCTCTCTGGAACAGTCTGTTGTCCCCTCATGCTTCAAACAGTCCACTATTGTCCCTGTCCCGAAGAAACCCCAGCCGGCCTGCCTCAATGACCACCGCCCTGTAGCTCTGACCTCAGTAGTGATGAAGTGCTTTGAGAGACTGGTCAGAGACTTCATCACTGCCTCACTACCGGTCACACTGGACCCACTACAGTTTGCGTACCGTCAGAACCGTTCGACTGAGGACGCAATTGCACATCTTCTCCACACTACAATCAGCCACCTGGACCAAAGAAACGGGAATTACACAAAGATGTGGTTCGTGGACTACAGTTCAGCGTTCAACACCATAATTCCCTCCACACTCACCTCTAAGTTGGAGGTCCTGGGACTCAGCCTGCCGCTGTGTCAATGGATCTCAAACTTTCTGACGGACAGACCACAAGCTGTACGGGTGGGAAAACACAGCTCATCCACCCTCACCCTCAGCACTGGACCTCCCCAGGGTTGTGTTCTGAGCCCCCTGCTGTACTCACTGTACACACATGACTGTGTGGCCACTTCCAACTCCACAACCATCATCAAGTTTGCTGACAAAACCGTTGTGGTGGCCCTGATCTCCAACAACGACGAGACGGCCTACCTACAGGAAGTTAAAAACCTGGAGAGATGGTGCCAGAAGAACAACCTTCTCCTGAACATCAGCAAGACCAAGGAGTTGATCGTGGACTTCAGCACGAAGCAGGAGCGGTCATACCAACCGCTAAACATCTGCAGGACTCCAGTGGAAAGAGTGTCTTGGTCCTGTCACATCAACACCCTGGTGAAGAAGGCCCGGCAGCGTCTGTACCATCTGAGACGCTGAAGGGACTTTAAACTACCCTCTCAGGTGCTTAAGACTTTTTACACCTGCACCATCGAGAGCGTTCTGACGGGTAGCATCACTTCCTGGTTCGGGAACAGCACCATGCAGGACAGACGAGCCCTCCAGAGGGTGGTGCGTTCAGCCGAACGTACCATCCACACCGAGCTCCCTGACCTGCAGGACATCTACAGCACAAGGTGCAGGACCAGAGCCAGGAAAATTGTGAAGGACCTCAGCCATCCCAACAATGGACTCTTTTCTCTGTTGCGTTCGGGGAAACGCTTCCGCTCCCTGAAGGCGAACACAGAGAGAATGAGGAGGAGCTTCTTCCCGCAGGCCATTCGGAGTTTAAACCAGGAAACACCCAGGATCTAAAAACTGGCCCACTCTCTCCATCATCACCATTTTTTTCCCCTGCACAACCACACTTTTCGTGCTACGTTTTTTTTTTTTTTTTTTATACCACACCATCCCGCACAAGGACACTTTACACCACACCTTACTGCACACGGACACTCATGGACAATCAAAACCATGCTTTACTTGTTTACTGTTGTTTACTGGTTAACTGCACACTGCCATAAACATTTTCTGTGTACATTTTCAGTGTATGTGTATATATATGTATATGTATGTATATATACATATATATATGTATATATGTATATATCTTTATTTATCTGCCTTCTTTTCTTATTATATTTTTCTTTGAATTTTTTTATTATATTTATATTTTTATTCTCCTTTTTACCCTATTTTATTCCCTCATGCCGGACCGTCGTCAAAAACATTTCACTGCATGTTCGTACATTGTATGTATGTGTAAGTGACAAATAAAATTTGATTTGATTTGATTTGATTTTGATTTGATGTGGACATCACCAGAAATGTGGGACTTCAATGCTTAAAGCGTTATCATGGGAGCAGAAAAAAGAGGTGGAGGGCAGTGAAAAAAAAAAAAATGGTGAAGAGGTGGTGATGTGGAAACGGGTTGTGGAAATGGGTTGGGATTCAGAAACCATGTTTGTGAAATGTACACTTCTATTTTGTATATTACATTTTACACACACACACACACACACACACACACACATACATGCGGACATTCACACTTTTTTTTTTCTGCATGAAATCAGATGACATGCTACACTCTAAAAAAAAAAAATGCAAATTAAGTCAGCTATAATTATAGGTTCAGTTGACAAATCTTTAAGCACAGTGTTGAGTTTACATATAAAAAAAATCTAATTGCATTTTTACTACTATTCTGTCTAATGAAAATAAACAATTAAGTTGGGCAAACGTAATATTTAGATTTTTATCATTCAAGCATTTCACTCCCTGTCATTTCTGTCTGTTTCTGAAGCATTTTGCACAGGGTTTCCCCTCATCATTTGCATTTTAGAAGGTGCTGGACATTCTCTGGTTCATTTAGGCTTTCTTTCAGTTTTTTTATACCTAAATATATAACACAAATGCTTAAAGTAAAATGTATTGGAATGTTCCAATATATATTTTCCAACGAGCTCAGACAGCTAACTTGCTTCAATTAAAGGTTATGTTCAGTTCACTTTGTAAAATTTGAATGAAATCTATCAATTTTTTTTTATTGTGTAAGTTATCGTTATTACAATAAATTGTATTTAAAATGGATTGTGTGTTGTGGGTGGAGTTAATAGAATCTCTGGTATTTAGGTCATTAAAGAAGCATTAGAAAGCCATATGATACACAGTTATACACCTAATGCGAATTACAAATGCTAAACTGAGAATGAATCTATCTTTTCAAATAAATTTTTGCTTGATTTGCATTAGAGAAAGGCTTTAAGACCAGGCAGTTTTATTTCACCGTCCGCGTTTTGTTTCTGTAAATTAGTTTTGGCTAACGTTAATGCAAAACATGTGATTATTGATCATCCAACTACGCTACAAAACAAAGCACTACTTGGGGGAAAAAATGCTATCTACCTGAATGAATACCATTACAGTATCAAGAAGGAAAGTCGTTACTATTGTAAGTTAGTATTGTTAAGTGAAAAACAGCATTTTACATGTAAGTAAGTTATAGGGTATTCCTAACCTTGTTAACTGTGTGACTATTTCTATTTCTGTATGTACAACATAATGTGCTTTACATAACATCTGGTCTAAAACACAGAAAATATTTAATCATGTTGAATTATCAGCAAATGTCTAGTATTTCAGGAGCTTAGCTTTTTTTAGCATGGCTCTTCTTATCAACATTTAACTAGTTAAATGTAATTTTGCATTATTATTTTGCTTTGATTTTAATTCAGCGAATATTCTATTTTTTTTGTATGTAATATTTATGTTGTGTTTTCAACAATTAATGTCAATTAAGTTGGATTGTAACTCTGCACATGTCAAACTGTTTTTGTTTTTATAGTTTTGGAATGCTGTGTAAGCTTTGCAGATTTGCCTACAGTGGCAAAGAGCTCCTCTTAAAACACTACAGGCTTCGGCACTATCGAGGGCGATCCTGGCAGCATCCTTGCTTGTATGCTGAATGCATCAGCATTTTTAAAACTTTAGGTGTGTTAAAAAACACATTTGACACAATTGCCTGGTAAGTGTGCTATCAATCTGTTATATAGGCATATTCTCTCATACCTAAGGTACTATCCAGATCTTGTAAAGAGAAAACAGTTTTGTCTGGTGTCTAAAACTTATCTGCACTATATTGCCAAAAGTATTGGGACACACCCTTTTAATGAACAGGTTTAATTACTTTAGAAATTTCCATGAGTACAAATCTTCATGTATAAACATATAATAATATCCTATGGAAATGTGTGCTTCTATTTTTTTTACCAACAGTTTAGGCCCCTTTTCTATTCTAACATGAAAATGCCTCTGTGTATAAGGCAAGGTTCAAATGGAAATTATTGATTTAGAACTTGACTGGACTGCATAAAGCCAAGTCCTAATTCCATCTGAATACCTCTTGTGTGACTTTAAATGCAGACCCTGAGCCAAAAATTTAAACCAAACACCAATGACTTATACAAATGGGTAGTCAATTTAGACACTTCCAAAACTGTTGCAACAGAGATGGAAATACAATTTGTAAATACATAAATTATGTTTTCATCTTTGTTGCCACAGTTTTGGAAGTGCCTTTTTTTCCCACCAGAGGTGTTCATCTGGGATTAAACCTTTTCTTTCTGCAGACCAGTCAAGTTCTTCCACACTGACTAATTCAGTCATTTCTTTTTTGAACCTTTTGATTTTTGAACCAAAATGTAACGTGCCTGTCTGTAGTTTTAGAGGAGCAATTTGTGCTGGATAATGTGCAAGACTTCCCTACAACTGTTGCTATCAAAATTAGCTATCCTAAAGAATTAAAATACACTTTTGAAACTATTCAGAAAGTGTTTATTGGCCTTGACCCTCAGTGCTCTTCAAGAGTCCAGTCTTTCAAAAACAAATTGTTAAAGTAGCTGCAGTTCATATGGCTAATCAATAGTGCAAGTACTGATTTCTTCCTGTGTGTTCAGTAGCTGTATAACAGTACAACATATGCCAAAGTCAGTTTTGAGTTTTAATGTATGGTTTTATGACTTTCAAGTTTTGTTTTTAACAGTTGTAATATTCAATTGCTCTAGCACATGTGTTGAAACTGCTTGTTTATTTCTGCTGCATTTTAAGATTGTTATTCTGCCACTTTAAGAAAAAATTGTGCATTACTTCAAAAGCATTTGTAATTGTCAGGGATTCCCCTGCCACGCCCCCCTCAGTAGCTGTCAGAGATTCGCCTGCCACGCCCCCCTCGGCCGCTGTCAGAGATGCACCCTGCCACGCCCCCCTCGGTAGCTCTCATGGTGCCTCATGTCCGTCAGCCTGACAGAAGAACCGACCGAAACCGAAAGCGGAATCGCCCACCCGCGATTCCGGCCGCAAGCGATCGGCAGCCGAACCCGGCTGCGGATTTTCAACATGAGTTCCAAGCCGTTTCTCGCGGCTCAAAGCCACAGAAGCCGGAGCATGAAAGCGCGGCTTTTGTGTGGGATGGAGGTGGTGAATCTCCAGGGCAGTCCCCTTGAGGATGAAGAAGCTTCGTTCCATGGTTCTTCAGAGCGTGTGGCACTGTTCCAGGATTCTCCAAGGTGCGCGGTTCCATCCCTGGGCATCCAAGAACGCGAGGCTCAGTTTCCGGGTTTCCACGGACACATGGCCCTGCCCCTGGGTCATTACAAGTGCGCTGTTATGTTCAGGGGTTCTCATGGACGCTCTGCACCATCTCCGAGCGTCTGCAAGGGCGCCCTGGCATCCCAGCACTCCCATGAGCAGTCCGTGCCGCCACCGAACATCTGCAGGCGTGCTGCCCTGTTTCGAGGTTCCCGTGAATGCACCTCTTCGCCGGGCCGCCACAGAGTCGTCACAAGAGAGCCGGGAGCGCCAGGCCACCACAGAGTCGTCATGAGAGCGCCGGGCTGCCACAGTGTCTCCACGAGCACTGTGTCCCCTGACTCCACGAGTCCCACAGAGAGGTCAGGCCGTGAAGGGATCTTCGTACGGCCGCCTGGCCGCGAAGGGGTCGTCGTACCGCCGCCTGGCCGCTAAGGGGTCGTCGTACCGCCGCCTGGCCGCGAAGAGGACGTCGTACCGCCACCTGGCCGCGAAGAGGACGTCGTACCGCCGCCTGGCCGCAACGAGGACAACAGCTTGCCCCCAGGTCCTCCTCAGGTCGATGTCTGGAGGTCGTCTTTCCGCTCCAGGTCTCCGTGGAGGTCGTCTTTCCGCCTCCTGTCTCCGTGGAGGACGTCTCTCTGCTCCAGGTCTCCGTGGAGGTCGTCTCTCCGCTTCAGGTCTCCAGGGAGGTCGTCTCTCCGCCTCCTGTCTCCGTGGAGGAGGTCTCTCCGCTCCAGGTCTCCGTGTAGGTAGTCTCTCTGCTCCAGGTCTCCAGGGAGGGCGTCGCTCCGCTTCCTGTCTCTGTGGAGGTTGTCGCGCCGCTTCCTGTCATTCTGGAAGATAAAAGCAATATATTACAAAGAAGAAGCAAGAGAAAGTTGAATTACATCAACTCCAATATGCAGTTTAGCTTTTTCCTTTTAAATTTTTATTATTATTATTATTATTATTATTATTATTATTATTATTATTATTATTATTACTATTATTTTGGGGTCCCTGGTGGTCAAGTGGTTAAGATGCAGCGCTCTCACCGCTGCGACCCGGGTTCGATTCCCGGTCAGGGAACCATCCCCAGCCACCTTCAGTGCCGGTCCCAAGCCCAGATAAATTGGGGAGGGTTGCGTTAGGAAGGGCATCCAGTGTAAAACATGTGCCAAATCAAACGTGCGGAGGATCCGCTGTGGCGACCCCTAACGGGAGAAGCCGAAAGAAAGTTTTATTATTACTATTATTTTATTTGTGGTGAAATTGTGTCTATCATCTTGCATTTACAGTATATATAAAACTTTGAATCTTATCACACTATTCACACAGTCTACATTTTTTTTAATTTTTTTTTTTACTTGGAGAGTGTTTGTTGTTTATTTGCTTCTACATAATATAAAAAAAAAACATTCATCAAACATTAAAGCTGATGAGAAAAAGATCATCTTTAAATACACATCATTTGCTCCTGGATAATCCTGCTTTTAGACATTTAAAAAAATCACTCTGACCATGATTCCTGCACTGGTTTATAAGAAGTAGAGAACACTTATGAAAGATTAAATCCAAGAACAAACCATTAGATAAATCTGTTTCTACACAAAATGGTAGTTAGTATGTTCTACACATATAAATAGAAAAAATAAATCTATGCACATAAACTATCCTAAGAACCAAAACTATATAATGTCTTATAATTTGCATCTTATAATCTGGATACTGATTAGAATTCAGGTGATAAGGCAAACTGCCTCGTCCAATTCAATTCAATTCAAATTTTATTTGTTACACATACATACAGAGTACGACATGCAGTGAAATGCTTTTTACGACAGATTCTGAATGTGTATGTCTTATAATTTGCATCTTGCATCAACCAAAGCCTTTAATTCTCTCTGCTTCAGGGACATTGCATTATGACTGACCCTGAACTATGACCCCAGCTTCATAACATGCTAGAATATGTGCTAGAGTATGTTTTTTACTGTACTTTAATAGTAAAATAAAATAAAGTTTTCTTACATTGCAGGAAATCCTCTCTGGTTTTGGGCTCGGGAAGGCAAATGATCTGGTCTTCTGATCAGTATAAATTGAAAATATAATATTACAGATTAATATAACAGCACAGGTTAAAGAAAGCATATTTATAAAAGCACATACTTGACACATACACTGTTTATTAAGAAAGATTATGTCTTAAAGAGTGCACTCACATTTATTATGTCTACAAATCTAACTATCAAAAAAGATTATTAGAATAAAAGTGCTAAATAAAAACTATTGTTAACATCTACTGTTACTGTTAACCAACAGCAAAATGCATTATTTAAGGAAATCTGTCCACATTACAATGTTTTGAACCCTGACAGTCATAAAATGAGTTAATGTGAGATGTTTCAGGTACTGGAGCAGAGCTATATCACACACGACAGAAACTCCTGTACCACAGACTGAACTTCCTGGTCTAAACAATGGCCTTGTGAAATAAAGGGGTGTGTCTGAACTGAAAGATTTACTGTGAACAAGCTGACAGGAAGTTTACTCTGTGGTGCTGGAGTTTCTTATTTGGGAACCGCAGTGTTACATTCTCAGCTTCACATGAATATGGGTCAGCATTTCAATAATGAGAAACTCCTAAGGACAAAATACAGAAGAAACAGGAGTGAAACACTATTTTCTTATAGATCACATCCGCTAGTTGAATTTTTATAATTACTGTAAATTAAAACAGTTTAATTATGGCAGTTTATTCAATATTATAAGAAATACTTCTCTCTTAACTCTTGACTTGACTTGAAATACATAATGTAGTGTTAAGACAGGTCATGTTATGTGCCCAGATTAATGGATTTATGTACTCCAAGTTTAAATGTGCTGTAATTAATGACACAATGCACACATAATGCACACAGTGGGGTGTGTGTGTGTGTGTGTGTGTGTGTGTGTGTGTGTGTGTGTGTGTGTGTGTGTGTGTCCTTCTGCCAGGGTATATATAGTGCATTTGAGAGCCTCTTTACTTTTTTTATTTTTATGCTGCAGCCTGATACTACAATCATTGGAAATTATTTTTTTCTTAATAATGTACACTTAGTACTTCATAATAACAAAGTGAAAACAGAATTCTTAAAAATGTGTATATTGTTTTTTATTTGCAGTCCCCATCTAACCTTTAAAAAGGTTACAGACACCTCTAGAATTATGTTTTCACTTTGTCATTATGTGGTACTGAGTGTAGATTTTTCAGAAAAAAAAAAGAATTTGAACGATTGGAGTACACTGTATATGTGTCAGTTCCACTAGGAGGTGCTCACGCCACACAATAAGTAGTGAACTGCTTTTATAGTGGAAGCAGTGATCACGTGGTCGGGGGAGGGAAATGAAACCTGGTGGAACCCATTAAGAGTTCAGGCATAAGAGATTTATGTTGTGCAGGCAAGAAACCGTGCTGCACTTCCAAACGATTTCACGACCAGAAACTAAGTAAAACAAGAATTAACACTGGAAGCACTTTACCAAGATCAAGGCTTGTGAAATCCAAAACCATGCCTTCCAGGACTCTTTCTTCTTCTCAACATACAATATACAGCCAATGTCATTAAAAGTCTTTATTGAAGAGAAAAACAAAGAGTCCTGGAAGTTATGGTTTGGTCCCCACAAAGCTCTGATCACAACATCATTAAGTCTGTCTTGGATTACACGAAGAGACAAAAGGATTTCAGGCAGCGCATAGAAGATTTTTGGTTAGTTCTCTAAGATATTGGGAACAACCTACCTGCTGAGTTTCTACAAATACTGTACCTTGAATAGCAAGTATACCTAAAATAATTGATGCTGTTTTGTAAGCAAAAGATGGTTCCACCAAATATTGATTTAATTTGGATTTCTCTCTAGTACATTCAGTAGTACAGTACACACAATCCTTAGGTTAACAGAGTCTGAGGTGCGCTAGGGGAGAAGTGTAGCTGATCCGAGATGCACGGAACCCTAAACACATCAATGATGATGAGCCCCAGGTGTGCGTGGTTAAGCCTGGAGCTCCAGGGAGAGCAGAGGCATGAGAGCCACAAAAGATGGAATGGCAGGTGGATTCCTGACATTATGTCTATATATAATCTCCACAGACACTTTTTTAAAATGTTAGATTTAACATAACTAACTTGTGTAGCAGCAATGACAGAGCAAACAGGAGTTCAGGCAACAGTTCCAACTGTTACAGACATCATCTTGCATTATTTAACACTCAAAATAAATTAAGACTGCAAAATGAAAAGGGTACAAATTTCAAGGGCAAAAATAAAGACCTGTGAACATTGTTGTGCATTTTCAATGGTGAAGAGACTCAAAGTTTCAAAAGTGATGCTGAGTTTGCTTTGTTTTTTCTGTGACCATTATCAAACTGAAGACAAAAGAAATCTGTGTTTAGCTTGTCGGGGTTAAAAAGATGTTGGATCTCTGACATTTGCAAACAGCTCCAGTGAAAATAATTTCATGTTGCTTTATTGTCAAGTCTAACATCATTACGGACTCCAACAATAGCGGATCAGACTTCAACGGATGACGCTTCAGGAAGGTACTCCTAAACCGCTATCTTACATTTAGTTTTGGTGAAAAGAGTGATCTTAGATAACAGCTTCAGTGGTGGGTTTCAGTGGAGATTAAACAGAAGCAGATTTCTTAACAGTATGAATTATGGTGACCTGTTTTTTTGCATGCACAGGTCGCCGTAGTTCATTCTCTTAAAAAAAAAAAGAGACTGTGAACGTAACCTGAATGTCTGTATAAATAAATTCAGTACACACCTCATTAATAAAACTTAACTATGTGTATTAGTAAAAGTAATATTGGTATTAACTATTAAGGAACTATTGTGTTATCCATTACCATGGTTATTTGTTTAAAAATATTGCTACATTAAAAATTTAAAGTGACCTTATTGAAAACTGTTTCCGATAAATATCAAATCAAATCAAATCAAATCAAATCAAATTTTATTTGTCACAAACACATACATACAGGGTACGACATGCAGTGAAATGCTTTTGACGACGGTCCGGCATGAAGGAATAAAAAAAGGGGTAAAAAAAGGAGAATAAAAAATATAAATATAATAACAGAATTTGTAGAAAAATATAATAAGAAAAGAGGCAGATAAATAAGATGTATAGATATATAAATATATATGTATATATACGTACATACACATATATATATATATATATATATATACACATATGTACACATACACATCCATATATATACACATACACTGAAAATGTACACAGAAAATGTTTATGGCAGTGTGCAGTTAGCCAGTAAACAACAGTAAACAAGTTAGGCATGGTTTTGATTGTCCATGAGTGTCCGTGTGCAGTAAAGTGTGGCGTAAAGTGTCCGTGTGCAGTGAGGTGTGGTGTAAAGTGTCCTTGTGCGGGATGGTGTGGTATAAGAAAGAGAATGTAGAAAAATATTAAATAAATATGAAAAAGAAAAAGAAAATATGAAAAAGAGATGGAATGTAAAGTGCACTGTGCTGTGCAAGTCCAGTGTATAATGTGCCGTAGCACGAAAAGTGGGGTTGTGCAGGGGAAAAAAATGGTGATGATGGAGAGAGTGGGCCAGTTTTTAGATCCTGGGTGTTTCCTGGTTTAAACTCCGAATGGCCTGCGGGAAGAAGCTCCTCCTCATTCTCTCTGTGTTCGCCTTCAGGGAGCGGAAGCGTTTCCCCGAACGCAACAGAGAAAAGAGTCCATTGTTGGGATGGCTGAGGTCCTTCACAATTTTCCTGGCTCTGGTCCTGCACCTTGTGCTGTAGATGTCCTGCAGGTCAGGGAGCTCGGTGTGGATGGTACGTTCAGCTGAACGCACCACCCTCTGGAGGGCTCGTCTGTCCTGCATGGTGCTGTTCCCGAACCAGGAAGTGATGCTACCCGTCAGAACGCTCTCGATAGTGCAGGTGTAAAAAGTCTTAAGCACCTGAGAGGGTAGTTTAAAGTCCCTTAAGCGTCTCAGATGGTACAGACGCTGCCGGGCTTTCTTCACCAGGGTGTTGATGTGACAGGACCAGGACAGGTCCTGTGTGATGTGAACACCCAGGTACCGGAAACTGTCTACTCTTTCCACTGGAGTCCCGCAGATGTTTAGCGGTTGGTATGACCGCTCCTGCTTCGTGCTGAAGTCCACGATCAACTCCTTAGTCTTGCTGACGTTCAGGAGAAGGTTGTTCTCCTGGCACCATCTCTCCAGGTTTTTAACTTCCTGTAGGTAGGCCGTCTCGTCGTTGTTGGAGATCAGGGCCACCACAACGGTGTCGTCAGCAAACTTGATGATGGTTGTGGAGTTGGAAGTGGCCACACAGTCATGTGTGTACAGTGAGTACAGCAGGGGGCTCAGAACACAACCCTGGGGAGCTCCAGTGCTTAGGGTGAGGGTGGATGAGGTGTGTTTTCCCACCCGTACAGCTTGTGGTCTGTCCGTCAGAAAGTTCGAGATCCATTGACACAGCGGCAGGCTGAGTCCCAGGACCTCCAACTTAGAGGTGAGTGTGGAGGGAATTATGGTGTTGAAAGCTGAACTGTAGTCCACGAACAACATCTTTGTGTTGTGAAATATTGTGTCAAAATAATCTATGAAAATTAGCGCATATGTAATAAAATAAATCTATGTGTAATAGGTAGTGCAACAACCTCTATAGACTTTATAAACTCCACTTAACTTCTGCTCTCAATCTGCTGGCCTGGCATGACTATCCTGACACTGCCGCTTCTGTAGTTCTGCAATTTCATAGATTTTATCTCGGGTACATTGCTTTTAGGAGCAGTGCACCCGAGTGCAAGTTTCGTTATAAGTTTCTATCCCATTTTATTTTATCAATCATATCATCTTTTTCCGGGTTAAAAATTCTCTGTCTGCCTTGAGCCATCACTGTGAACACTGCAGAAGTCCCATCGCTTACAATCCATGTTGCCTGAAGCTGTTGCTTTAAACAGTCAGTTTTACGATTTGGCTATTTCAAAGCCTTCTAGAAGGCGTGCAAGGAGACTTGTTGAATTATGTGGATTAAGTTTCTTGTTTTAGTAAAGGCGTTCAGTCTCGCTGTCTATGATATCTGTCTGGGATGCAGCGCTCTGTTATACTCTGTTTCTGTATAATGTTGATGGTTCTATAGCCATGGTGTCGTAATGATAGTATTAAGAGTTTAATAAGTCTAGGTGTGAAATGCATGCCCTGCCACTTATAAAAAATTGCATAATATGTATTTTATATTAAAAAAACATGAAAACATTTGTAATTGAGGATCATAATTTGTCTTATTAAAAAACTTCCTCAGACTGACATGCCCAATAAGCAACTAGCACTCGATGTTGAGTAACAACCGACTTATTGTTGTGAGATACTGTTAATTATTTTAGTATTGTGTGTTGCTTTTTGTTATGATTTTGAATTGGCAGATGCTTTGGTTTTGCAGTCAGACTTTTGCAGTTGTGGTGTGCCACCATGGTTTTGGTTTGCCTCCTGTGGTTTGTTTTTTCTGTCATGGTTTGGTTTTGCTTGTGTGGTTTTTAGTTGCCTACTGGGTTGTTTTGTACAAATGACAGTATTGGGTACTCGCATGCCACTGTTCAACTGTTCATGATGCACTGTTAATGTATAAACTAAATATAGTAATATTTGGGCAAATTATTTGTGTGAAAAAGAAGACAAATTTAGAGATGTTTGTAGCCAGTGAGTAATTGCATCAATTAATGAATGAAAAAGCAGCAGAAAATATTTCCCTTAATACAGGGTGGCACTGGGAAATGGTGACCCTGTGGTGTTTACAATTGAAGCAGTGGCATCAGAGTGCTGTGCAAAGGGAATTTAGGCATCATTACAAGTTTAGTAATTACCAGGGCGTAATTTCAAAGAAATGGTTTCAGCCTTTTAAAAGAAGTCCCCAGGGTGGTGTTTGAGTGGCTCGCACACCACAGAATATTGAGCTTCCGTCGTGAGGCAGCACACTGTCAGCATTCTTATAAAAGATTTTGCAGCAAACGATCATTGCACACCACTCCACTCTCCATTATAACTAATGGCAAGGGCTTCTGAACAAGGTTGCACTGGTTTCATACAATTGCTAAAGCTCCAGAGTTGCCAATTCCTAGTTAAAAATGTCCATAGCATAGTTCAATTGCTGAAGCCCCAGAGTTGCCAATTCAGTTAAAAATTGGCAATTTGTCTACCCTGTCACATATAACAGTGTGACAGGGTAGACAAATTGCCAATTTTTTACAAATTGTAGATAAATATTGTAATATGCTGTGTTTCTGGATTTGACTGTCATGTGAACCAGGTTGTTCAGCACATCTTTATTATATGGAGTAAAAAAAAAAAAAACGTGCTGAAGGTTACTAATTTTAGCATTTTTGTTACATTCTGTATGTGTTGTGCCTCAATTTATCTATTTTATCATTTTAATCCTAAATTTGTCAGTGCCTACTAGAGCCCCAAAAATTTAACCCTAAATGTTTATAAAATAGTCATTTTATGATCATCAAACAGTTTTTTTTTTTTGTTTGTAATAAAGTCAAAGCAAAACAGTTCAGCACTGTGGTCAAAAAAAAGGCTAAATGAACATTACAGATAGATCAGGCTGGTAAAAATGAACAAAGTTTAATACAATGTTCATTGCATATAGAAAAAAAATAAGCACACACACTTCACTTTCAGAGTCAGTGATTGCTAAGCGCTTGCGTTACTGACATTCGGTACGTGATCATTTTATTGGTTGTAGCCCATCTTTTTCTACCAATCCTCATCCACCATCCTTAGAAATGTATTGTAATTTAAAGGCAGTTTCTCCTTCTACAGTGGTGTGAAAAATTGTCTGCCCCCTTTCTGATTTCTTATTTGTTTGCATGTGTCACACTTTAAAGTTTCAGATCATCAAACTAATTCAAATATTAGTAAAAGATAACACAAGTGAACACAACATGCAATTTTTTAAATGAAGGTTTTTATTATTGAGGGAAAACAAAATTCAAAACTACATGGCCCTGTGTGAAAGTATTTCCCCCTAAACCTAATAACTGGTTGGGCCACCCTTAGCATCAACAACTGCAATCAAGCGTTTGTGATAACTTGCAATGAGTCTGTTGCAGCGCTCTGGAGGAATTTTGGTCCACTTGTCTATGCAGAATTGTAAGTCAGCCACATTGGATACTTTTTAAGCATTAACCAGCTTTTTAAGGTCATGCCACAGCATATCAATAGGATTTTGACTAGGCCACTCCAAAGTCTTCATTTTGTTTTTGGATTTGCTGGTGTGTTTTGGATCATTGTCCTGCTGCAGAACCCAAGTTCGCTTCAGCTTGAGGTCACGAACAGATGGCCAGACATTCTCCTTGAGGATTCATGGTTTCATTTATCACAGCAAGTCTTCAAGGTCCTGAAGCAGCAAAACAGCCCCATACCATCACACTACCACCACCATATTTTACTGTTGGACTAAAATGTGGTGTTACTTTTACACCAGACGTAATGGGACACACACCTTCCAAAAAGTTCAGCTATAGCCTCGTCAGTCCACAGAGTATTTTCCCACTTTCAGATAATTGGACAAGACACCTGTCATTCACCTGTATATCTTGACTGACAGGTGTCTTGTCCAATGATCGGTAAGTTTACATTCACAAACTATACTTACCTTTTGCGGTTTGTCTGACTTGTTGTTGTGTTTTCGGATTTGTTAATGTGTTTTCAGATTTGTTCATTTTTTTTCGGATTTGTTCATTTGTTTTTGAATTTGTTCATTTGTTTTTGGATTTGTTGTTTTGTTTTTGGATGTTATTTTGTTTTCGAAATTTGTTAATGTGTTTTGCACTTTTCAGCCACCGTAGTGGACCCCTAAGGCAACTGATAAACCAAACAACAAGGTACACTATATTGTCAAAAGTATTGGGTCACCTGACCTTTCCTTCTACATGTGGTTCTTTTCAAAACCATTACCACAAAGTTGGAGGCACCTAATTTTATCGGACGTCAAGTCAAGTTTATTTGTATAGCGCTTTTCACAACAGACATTGTCTCAAAGCAGCTTTACAGAAATCAGCAGTTAAAGTGAACAATGTTTATTTAACCCTGATGAGCAGCCGTGGCGATTGTGGCAAGGAAAAACTCCCTTAGATGTTATGAGGAAGAAACCTTAGGAGGAAACAGACTCAAAAGGGGAACCCATCCTCATTTGGGTGACATCAAGATTGTGATCATAAATCTTTAATCAATACAGAGCACTGGAGAGAGAGAACTAACATGAGCACTGGAATGTAAGATTATATCTTTAGATACGCTATAAAAATTTTTTGCATTGACTTGAACTTGGCAATGCCCCTGTGCACAAAGTGAGCTTCTTTGAAGATCTGGTTTACCAGTTTTTGAAAGAAAGATCTTGAGTGGCCTGCTATAGAGCGCTGATCTCATCCCTACTGAACAACTTTGGGATGAATTGGAACGCTGACTGCACTCCAGGCCTCCTCACTTACGAGTACCTGCCTTTCATAATGCACTTATGGCTGATGAACTTTAATATCCATAAGTACACTCCAGAATCTAGTGAAACATCTTACCAAAAGAGTAGAGGGAATTAGAACAGCAAATTGGGACTAAATGTGGAATGCAATGTTCAAAATCAAATACTATACTTATGACCAGGTGACCCAATATTTTTGCCAATATAGTGTATTTCAGGACAGCATGTTAATGCTCAGCAAAAGACACTTTAATTTTTTCTTGTAATTGTTCTGGTAAATAAGTAGAGAGCAAATGCTTTTTTTTAAATCAGGAAATAGATTAATGTATTGAATTAATTATTTTTATTATTATTATTATTATTCTCAGGTGATTGTCTACCAAGTGGCTATGCTTGTAGGTTCTCATTTGGCAGCATACCTGTGACAACTGACCAGTAACATACCTCTCAGGAGTCTCCAAACCAAACTTTTGGAGACAGCACACAGGCTGCTAAGGATTATACCTCGTTTAGACAGGAACATGATGAAAATGTGAGGGAGGAGGAGTTAAGCCTCCTGATGCAAACACATGAGAAAAATGATGGGAAACAATGTTCAAAGCTTGCACTAATATGCAATGAAAACACTAACTCCAGGTCTCCAGGTCTTCTGACCTGTTGATGGATGACAAGGAAATGTCCATTCATGAATACAGTGGTGAAGAGCTTATTGAGAATGAAAGCAGAGTTTTCTCAAAACAGTTTGAAAAAGAATTTTTACCTTCCAGAGCTTCTCGGACGAAACCAAAGTGAGTGCAGATAAGGCAATATTTATTGATGAGGAGAGAAGTGAAGAACTTGCTGGGAAAGCGAACAAAAAAGATACGGACGTGTATCTGCCAAGCTCCTCAGAGGAGTCCTTCGACAACGATACTTCTGATGATTTTACCAAGGAACCATTTCAGAACACTATTAAAGCAATTTGGTGTATAGACTTTGTGGATAGACCGGTTGCATTTCAAAATTGTATAACCTGCAATGCATATAAAGAGCCACAGAGTTAAAATAAAATGCACGTGACAAATTTAACAGGAAATTTACCGCCCTTCACAGATATGAAAGACACTTGCACATACAATTGGGGCGAAACCTTATAAGTGTGAGGGGTGTGATCGTTCATTTAGCCAGGACAGACACTTTCTTCACACAGGGGACAAACCCTTCCTGTTTAAACATTGTTAAGAGTCTGTAAATCTCATCAGCATGAGGAACCACCACCAGAGACAACATGGCATTGACTATAGCTGTGTGCCAGCAGAGGAAAACAAACAGATTGGTAGACCCATAAAAAACAAAGATTTGCCTGAAACGCAAAACTATGTACATTTTTCTGAGATAGAAATTTGTAAATCTGACTCGTGGCTGAAAAGTTGAAAGAAGAAGAAAGCCAGGAAGAAAAGATTGAGGAAAAAAAATAATGTGCAAGCAGTCAGACAAGCTGGAGCTGAGCTCTTTATAACCACAAAGAGAAACATGTACTTTTTACACAGGATTGATCTGTTTGTTTAATTTTATTAGAGACCACATTATTTTGTTAATTGTTCGTTCAAAAAAATAAATAAATAAAATGATTCAAAAGAAAAAACAGTTATTAGATAAATGTTTGCTTACACAGTGTTTCCCTTAAAGGTCAGTGTCTATTTATCATTTATAATATAAATGATTATGTATTACTTAATTTCCTGTTTTTAAATGTTCCAGTATTGTTCTTCAGTCTTCAGTCTTGGTTCTTTCAGACCTTACATTCCTACTGTAAAATACTGAAAAAAGTGACAACCTGCATTAAAATGATTTTTAATGCTTTTTTAGAAAACAAAACTGGCTGCAACTAAAAAATAATGCTGCTGCAAGCAATATATGTTGTACAGTCAAAAATAAATGCACATTATTATATAAGGTAATCTCTCAGATTTGAGCTACTAGTTTTTTATTTGTATGATTTACAAAGATTGATTTGAGAGTGGTGCAGCATATAGTACAAAGAATATCCATACTATGTATGGCTAAATAATGAAGAAAAGGAATCAAAGAATGCTACAAGCATGTTTCATAAGTATAAATAATGCTTTAAAAAGTCCCAACTCTGAACAGCCATCCACAAACAACAGTTGATGGAGGTGAGGGTTATAAAGATCATGCCAATCCAAAATGTGAAGCGAAACTTAGGTCATAAAAAGTTATATCCGGAACAGCTAGAACAAAGCTGAAAAATAGAAGTCCAGGGAGTGCGAAAGTGGTAACCAGTGTGTCAGTTTGAATGAGTAGTTGGTGGCAGCCATGTTTAGGTTGCATTGTTCTGGCAAAAGGTCACATGCCAAGTATGAAGAGCTTTTTATAGCTTACAGTTCAACAACCCAAACACAAATAAACATACAGTGCAAACACACACTTATTGGCCTATATGCATCTCTGCACGTCAGTAACCCACCTCTGATACACTGTTAACAAAGCAAGTGGCATGCTGTATAATTGTGTATAAACCTGACACACCCAGTCCCCATCATGACCATCTCTCCAACAGGCAATACATTTTTGTAAATGTAAATGGCAAAGTACATTTCAAAAGTTTAATAAATAAACAAGTCAATATTTATATTACTGGAGTCAATTTTAAATTAAAAGAGCTTTGGAGAAATATAATAATAATAATAATAATAATAATAATAATAAATTGATAAATGATATAAAAGAGTGAAAAAAATATATATTTATCTTGGAATAAATGTTGCGTGCAGTGGTGTTCATGGTACTTTCTTGCTGCAGAACCACTATTGGTTAATTACCACTGTATGATTTCTTTACAATTCTTTTTTACAAACATAAATAAAAAATGTTTATGCAGAACTATTTTGTAAGACAATCTGAAAGTGAGAAATATTAGCAACACATCAACCCTTATGGAAACAGTTTTCCTAAGAGTATAATTACCTAGATAATGAGTTTATTAGCAGAGATTTGCTATGAGCCTCAGCAGTGTAAATTCTGCTACCAGAAATGAGTCCCCAGAGTTTAAAATACAACAAAGACTTGGATTGTTTACTTTGTTTACATGATGATTTTGGCTCTCTCATTGTCTAATTAAGTAGAGCCTATCTGACATCGTCCTCTGTTAGTTTTCTTTTCTAAATGACATTGTGAATCAGAGCAGGCACATCTCAGATAGGTTTGATGCAATGGACGACTCAGCTGTGAGACATAGTGGGCATTTGAGTTTATAAAGTGGGAGCCATATTAAACACCTGGTAAAGAGATTTGATTTGAGCAATGGTGCCCACTCCTTAAACAAGGCATTTATGAACTGCACTTAAAACCTAATCGTGCAGTATTTTAACAAGCCTTGGGAGAGCAAACCATTCATTTATATGATGTCAGTAAAATAGGAAGTATATACGTTAGACATACATTGTAAATCCAAGCAAAAACCCAACACATGTGCGGAGAGGGGGGGTAATCCAAAGCTAATTACTAAGAGTATGTTGTCCCTAATGAATAAGTGATCCATTGGTTTATCAGTGGGAGTTCATGCAAACCCACTGGATTCCATAGTTTCAACATGAAATGCTGTGGTGCACCCTTAGGAAATCAAGGGTACAAATGGAAAACTAAGGGTATATATAATATGAGACTCCATTAAAATTTATGTTACTCCCACTTGTCACTGAAGAACAGAGTGTCATTGAGACTCAACAGTGATTATATATTTTGTCAAAAGAATTTATTCTGATTGCAGGTTTTGAAAGAAAATGCAATTTGTTGAAAATGTAAATGTACATATATTCCAAAATTGTTAAAGCAGTAGTTTGGCATTACTTGGTTTTGCATAGCTGTATATTTAATCATACTGAATGGGTTTCTTACAAGTTTGTATATCTCAGGAAATTGCCCTTTAAATGCTACACATTTATAACTATAAGGTTGGATGAGCACTGACAAGAGAAGAGCATAAAATTCATAAAGTTTTAATGCCGGCATAACCTAATTATCTTTTTTTTAAACTTATTTAAATTAGCTTAAAGTGCTTGATTTAACATGCACAGAATGTACACAACAGTTCATTTAGTTGTAATTATAGGATACAAACAGTGTAAAACTTAATAACAGTAGTAATAGTAATGACTAAATGACAAGAATTACTACTCAAATGTGTTTCATCGTCATATTTATTTATTTATATCAGTAATTATACATTGACAATCACAAACCAGTTGAGTAACTTTATTTGTGTGAAAATCTTTAAGTATGCACAGTTACTGTAATGTGACTCAAGTTTAAATTATTCAAAAAATATTTTTTCAATCATTAAATCTACAAACTTGATTCCAGTTGGAACACTATATATATATATATATATATATAAGGTATATATATATATATCCCTTTACAATGTGAATAACAACATGAACTACCACTGAATCTATTTCTGCAGAAAGTAATTTCCTTTTTTTATGTTATATATTTGATAATTTATGTCATAGGTTGCTGGAGGATATTCAGCATAATAATTTGCATGCTGTAACAAAATATTTTATTTGTTTTAAACATATGTCAATTTGCTCTTGAAACTTGAAATGTTTACTATTCAACCAACACAAATAAGTTTTTTTATATGACAGTATACTGTATAACCAGTACAAGAACCATCACAGCTCTCTCTCTCTCTCTCTCTCTCTCTCTCTCTCTCTCTCTCTCTCTCACTTTTTCTTTCTATCTGTACTTCCTCTTAAAACATTGTTAAACATTACCTTTTTACCGGTTGCGTTTGTTTGTCCTGAACTTTGGTAATAAAGGTCTTTTTAAAAATAAAAAAAAATCTCTCTCTCTCTCTCTCTCTCTCTCTCTCTCTCTCTCTCTCTCTCTCTCACTTTTTCTTTCTCTCTGTACTTCCTCTTAAAACATTGGTAAACATTTGGCAACATTTTATGCTATGTATATATCTAAAAATGTATACTGATTTTATTCCTAATAGTTAGAATAAACATTTTCAAATTCAACATTTTCTCTTTCTCTCAATCTTCCTCTCTATTTTTCTCACAATCTAAAGTCTGATCTTACTTTAGAAACACAATGCACAAAGGAAGTGTTGAGGCTTCCACGAAGTGACGGCTCATTAAGTCAATCATCAGTAGGGCAGAATGGATCTCATGCCATTCCGTGTGATTCTCTGTGAGTAAATGTTCTGTGTGTTTTTTTTTTAATGATTAAATTATTACCATTTAATGGTCTCGAAGACCTGATATCAGGTTCTGTGTGACTATTTTCTTGCTGAAATATTAAACATTCAACATGCTGAATCAGCAGGTGCATGTTGGTTCCTCACATAATCAAATCATTAAAGCTGACTTTTTTACTTTAAACTGCCATCCACTGGTAGGCAGTATCTATTAATACTTTATTTAATATTTGTATGGTGATATTGCCTGTACTTGCATAATATTATACGTCTTGAATTGTGTGATATATAAAAGTGGAGAGCATTGCTTTTGTACATACACTTTTTTTGTAAGGAGGTGATTATTTAAAAATATTTTAATGTTTGAGGGTCAGTGCTTTGTAATGATTGGTATTAGTTCAGGTTGCAGGGGTCTTTATTCCACTACATTTGTTAAGAGTGTAAAAAAAAGGTAAACTGTCCTCTGCAGTTTCTCTATTGTATGTTTTTTGACACATCAAGTGTTGGCTGATGAAGGCTAAACACTTTAACTATTATAATGTTGTTGACAAGAATAATATATTGTTGTTTGTATCTTGAGTTTTACATCACATTAAACACGACAATAATTTAAAAACTTTGACATGCTCAACTAAACTGCTGTGGAATTAGAATAATAAAACACTGAGATATGCTGCTATTATTTCATTCTGTAATAATAACAGTAACACCACTTCACACCAGGCCACCCTGCTGTAAATGTCTTATTTCGCAACAGAAAACCACTGAAGATTTTATTGTGTACTTTATCTTACTTTTTTTCTGTTTCTTTTCTCATTTTAGTATTGATGGGACTCATCCACTGCATACCAACAGGTGATTCTTTACCTTCAAAATATATTTTAACCAATTACTAGAAAAAGTGGATCAAATGATTAAAATCCCATATAAAAGTATTATAATTTATTAATATTTCCACCTAAAGAACAATAATCTTCACTCAATGGTTAATTATCTTAAAACATATAAATATGTTCTGAGCTGATAGTATAAATGCATACACAAGCAGCCATCTATCTGTAGCACATTTTATATCTCTTGTGCTGCTTCATCTCCAGCATTTTACACAGTTACACATGATTAAACAGCTATTGTAATAGAGTTGGGTCTTTTCACATTTTATGGCAGAGAATACAGTTCTGTTTCAGTTGTGCATACTTGTGTGTGAGTATGTGTATTTTTGGTGTGTACATCTTTATGTTATCTGGTCGGGGCCAAGATCTGACTGCATATTAACTCGGATCAGCTCTCTGGTGCCCACAAGCCCTTCCCTTTCACCAACTGCAACCACGGATATTTAAATAAACAATTGAAGTTTTCTTGTGTTTGTGTATTTGTGATTGTATGTGTGTGTGTATGTGTGTGTGTGTGAGAGATAGAGAGAGAGAGAGATTAAGGTTTGTGTGCTTTGAATTTTTTGTGTGCCCCCTGCAGTCAAAAGTGGAAAAGAAAAAATGTGAAACTAATTATATAGATTCGTTACACACAGACTGATATATTTCAAGTGTTTATTTTATTTTTTTAATTTTGATGATTATTGCTAACAGCTAATTCCCAAATTCTAAAACCCAAAATTCTATTTTTTGTCACATACACATTCAAACAGCATGAAATGAACAAATGCTTTATACGACTGTTCAAGATGTAAACATGTTGATAGAAATAGAATATAAATAGAACTGTGTTTATTGAATTTATCTGGATAATGCTGCATTGGCCCCACTGTTATTTGCATATGTAAAATGAATGAAGTGTACAAAAAGCACAAATTCTATAAGTGGGGACAGGATAATGATTCAAATATTGAGTGGGCAGGAGTTACATTGTTGCCATTTTACCAACAAAAAAAAACCACAATTTACAAACAAAATAGTATGCATGTACAGCGGGGAAAATAAGTATTTGACACATCAGCATTCTTATCAGTAAGGGGATTTTCTAAGCCAAATATTGAATTCATACAAAGAAATCAGAACATTTAAGTATACAAGTTGAGTCAGAATAAATAAAGTGAAATGACACAGGGAATAGGTATTGAACACAGTTTATTTAAAACTTTGTAGAAAAGCCTTTGTTGGTGATTACAGCTTCTAGATGCCTCTTGTATGGAGAGACCAGTAGTCTGCATTGCTCAGGAGTGATTCTGGCCCATTCTTCAACAAAAATGGTCTTTCAATTATTGAGGGTTCCTTGGGCCTCTTTTATGAACTTTGATCTTCAGTTCTCTCCATAGATTTTCTATGTGATTTAGGTCAGGTGATTGACTGGGACATTCAAGCAACTTGATTTTCTTTCTTTGAAACCACTTCATTGTTTCCTTGGACTTGTGTTTGGGATCATTGTCTTGCTGAAACGTCCACCCTCTTTTCATGTTCAGCTTTCTGGTAGATGGCAGCAGATTTTCAAACCTAACTGTTGGTATGGTGTTCTTGGGGTGGTGGGCAGTGCCATTTTTTCTCCAGACATGGTGTGTAGAATGACTGTCAAAAAGTTTAATTTTGCTTTTATCTGACTATACTATAGTCTCCCAATAATCCACAGGCTTCTCCAAATACTCTTTCGCAAACTTTAACCGAGCCTCAACATGCTTTTTGTTTTTGTTTTTGTTCTGATGCTCTTTCCATTTCCGGAAAATGGCCCCCACAGTGCCCACAGGAACATTCAGCATTCTGAAAATACACCTATAACCATTCCCATCAAAATGCTTTTCAACGATTAAGTTTACGATTTTAAGATATTAAAAGAGTTCTTTGTTTTTACCCATCATGAAGTCTTTCCTGTGTGCTTCCTGGGTAATGAGAGGCCTTTATATGCCATCAATTAGGACTAAAGCAGCTGCAGGGTTTCTCTCTTAATACTGACAGATTTAAGGTGATCTCCTGGCTTTCTATGCCAGTTTGCACTTTGTTATCTTCTTGTGTTCAATACTTATTCCCTGTTTTACTTTATTTATTATGACTCAACTTGTATACTTAAATGTTATGATTTCTTTGTATGAATTCAATATTTGGCTTGATAGCTACATCTGGTGGAAACTTTGTGTCAATAGCCCAAATCCCCTTACTGATAAAAAAGATGATCTGTCAAATACTTATTTTCCCCGCTGTAGATATATTATTTACAGAAATGTAAAGCTTTGGAAATGTATGACTACAGAATTTAAGAATATTTTAATAAAAAGAAAATGCATGCATTTTAAATTGTTAATCACAATGTTTGCCAGAAAAAGATTTGGCTGGTAGGAAAGAGTCACTATTCTAACTTCACTATTTTTAAAGCAAACTCTTTATTTATTTATTTTAGGTGCATAGCACTTCTGGTACACCGATACTACTAGTAAGAGACGTCTACATAACACTGATTCAATACACACTAAAAATACACAGTATAAACAACATGGAAACAATAAAGGTCACAGGTACATGCAATGTCAGCATCCTTAAACAAGTTTATGAAAGAGACCATGTACTGTAAGGATGACTGTGCAGTAAGGTGACATGAAAAACAAACAAAAACTAAACAGTTCAGGAGTTTACACATACTTGATTATTACCATTTTGTTGTTACATTGATATGGTTTTGTGTTTTTCATGAGTCCCTTGCTTGTCTTCAGCACTTAAAATGCCTGTTCTACTTGAGAATATCCTCCAGGATATTTTTACATTTTCCAACATCTTTTGCATGTTTGTTTTTTTTTTTACCCCTTTTCAACACTTGTTATATGATTTTGAGATTAATTTTTTTAACCATTCGGACAACTGGGAGACTCATACAAAACTATTACAAAATGTGCGAACATTCAGATTTTGTCAAGAAGGTAACATAGTTCATTGAGGTGTGGTGGCTGGTGGGTAACAGTCCCTGTCCATAATCATGACAACTTCATTACTTTTGAAAACTGAGACTTTGTATTTATTTTAAAATAAAATGAAATCATTATTATATTTTTTATTTGACACTTTTGATTTTATTTATTATTTTTTTTTCCCAAATGCATGGCCTGTCTGTAACACGACAGCTTTTACTAGCTTTCGTTCTTTTCATGTCCACCACCTTTTGCGACCAACACTTAAGCTGTGTAATTTGTTTAATATATAGTGCTTTCAAAAAGTTCCTCTGCAGTGTACATGTAAAGCAGGTAGTGAAGCACGTTTTTAAAGCTGATGATAAATACTTGGATTTAGTTTGTGGAACATTTTGAGCAGCTTTTCAGGAGACACAAATCACATTGCAATACTGTGCAATATTTAAAAAATAAATACATGAGTGAGAATAATAACTAAACAAACATTTTATATATATAATTTAATTTGACAACAATATATGTAGTGCGATCAAGAAGTTCCTCCGCAGTGGCCATGTAGAGCAGGTAGTGGAGTATGTATTTAAAGCTGGCGATAAATACATGAGAAGGTCAGAAATAGTTGCATTGTGCATGTTTACTGTGAGAGACATAATCTTAAAAAAAAAAAACAGAAATTACAATGTATGATTTTTTAACTATTTATTTGTATGATACAGCTGCAAATAAGTATTTGAACACCTGTCTATCAGCTAGAATTCTGACCCTCAAAGACCTGTTAGTCTGCCTTTAAAATGTCCACCTCCACTACATTTATTATCCTAAATTAGATGCACCCGTTTGAGGTCGTTAGCTGCATAAAGACACCTGTCCCCCTACAGGTGTCTTAGACCCCCTACAATCAGTAAGAATCCAACTATTTACATGGCCAAGACCAAAGAGCTGTCCAAAGACACTAGAGACAAAATTTTACACCTCCACAAGGCTGGAAAGGGCTACGGGGAAATTGCCAAGCAGCTTGGTGAAAAAAGGTCCACTGTTGGGGCAATCACTAGAAAATGGAAGAACCTAAACATGACTGTCAATCTCCCTCGGACTGGGGCTCCATGCAAAATCTGACCTCGTGGGGTCTCACTGATCCTAAGAAAGGTGAGAAATCAGCCCAGAACTACATGGGAGGAGCTGGTCAATGACCTGAAAAGAGCTGGGACCACCGTTTCCAAGGTTACTGTTGGTAATACACTAAGACGTCATGGTTTGAAATCATGCATGGCACGGAAGGTTCCCCTGCTTAAACCAGCACATGTCCAGGCACGTCTTAAGTTTGCAAATGACAATTTGGATGATGCAGAGGAGTCATGGGAGAAAGTCATGTGGTCAGATAAGACCAAAATAGAACTTTGGGTCATAATTCCACTAAACGTGTTTGGAGGAAGAAGAATGATGAGTACCAGCCCAAGAACGCCATCCCTACTGTGAAAGATGAGGGTGGTAGCATCATGCTTTGGGGGTGTTTTTCTGCACATGGGACAGGGTCGACTGCACTGTATTAAGGAGAGGATGACCGGGGCCATGTATTGCGAGATTTTGGGGAACAACCTCCTTCCCTCAGTTAGAGCATTGAAGATGGGTCGAGGCTGGGTCTTCCAACATGACAATGACCTGAAGCACACAGCCAGGATAATCAAGGAGTGGCTCTGTAAGAAGCATATCAAGGTTCTGGCGTGGCCTAGCCAGTCTCCAGACCTAAACCCAATAGAGAATCTTTGGAGGGAGCTCAAACTCCGTGTTTCTCAGCGACAGGCCAGAAAACTGACTGATCTAGAGAAGATCTGTGTGGAGGAGTTGGCCAAAATCCCTCCTGCAGAGTGTGCAAACCTGGTAAAAATCTACAGGAAACGTTTGACCTCTGTAATTGCAAACAAAGGCTACCGTACCAAATATTAACATTGACATTCTCAGGTGTTCAAAAACTTAATTGCAGCTGTATCATACAAATAAATAGTAAAAAAATCATATATTGTGATTTCTGGATTTTTTTTTTAGATTATGTCTCTCACAGTGGACATGCACCTACGATGACAATTTCAGACCCCTCCATGATTTCTAAGTGGGAGAACTTGCAAAATAGCAGGGTGTTTAAATACTTATTTTCCTCACTGTATACACACACACACACACACACTGGAGATCAAAATTAGAGAACAATTTATAAACAATTGTACAATTCTGAAATAATGTCATCTTCACTGCTCAACAGTTGAAGGAGTTTTCGTCCTGTCTGTACCATGCTACCAGAACACCTTTTCCACAAAACAACTAAGGCATTTAAAAAATAATAAAAAAATAAATAATTTTTCAGAAAACACACTGATCAAAATTAGAGAACACTTTCAGATACCTCCCAGTTATTGGTGTTAATCTGGCACCTGGTGCTAATTTACTTGTTTATCTGTCAACCTCTATTTAACTGGCAGCCTGACTTCCAGTTTCACTGACTGTGCAAGATGGTGAGCCGTTCTAAAGTGACTGAAAGCCTCCGGCAGCAGGTTGTCCAAATGAAGGCCAAAGGGATGACCCTATCAGCCATAGCAAGACAAGTTAGTCGTTCCAAATCTGTGATTTCAAGAATATTGAATCTTTAAAACATCACAAACTCATTCAAGTCCACCAAGAAGGCTGGTCGTCCACGGAAGACAAATACAAGAGAGGAGAAGATACTGCAGAGGATCTCAATGGGCAATTGTTTCCACACTGCAGCTGGAATTGCTCACCAGTTCAGTGCTGAACAGGGTAAGGATCTGTCTCGTCATACAGTGTCTCGACGTTTAAGAGCATTTGGACTTAAAGCCCACTCTGCAGTGACCAAACCTCTCATTAGCAGAAAGAATCAAAAGGATCTCAACCCAATAGAGAACCTCTGGAAAATCCTTGGCGACAAAGTTATGGCCAAAAAACTTACTACAGTCACTGAACTGTGGACCAAAATCACACCAGAGCAGTGTGAGAGACTAGTGCTGTCCTGTGGCCGCAGATGTGCTGAAGACGTTCAGAGCAGAGGCCTGTACACTTCCTACTAATTGCTGACTGTTTGAACTTTCAGAACATTTTGTTGTAATCTTTTTCCATGTTACAGTCATTGTTGTTTTCTAGTTTTTATCAGTGTGTTTTCTGCAAAATAATGTTTTTTTTTTTTTAATGCCCTAGTTAATTTGTGGAAAAGGTGTTCTCGTGGCATGGTATAGACAGGACAAAAAGTCCTTCAACTGTTTAGCAGTGAAAATGACATTATTTCAGACTTGTTAAATTGTTTATAAATTGTTTTCTAATATTGATATCCAGTGTGTGTGTGTGTGTGTGTGTGTGTGTGTGTGTGTGTGTATTATACTGTATACTAAGTTATATAAAAATAAACAATTGTTTATAAGGTTGACAATAATTTTTAACAATAAGGACAGCTGGGGTAAATATAGTCTCTGTTCATAATCTTTGCGGCTTCATTACTTTTACATTGAAAATTGACATTATTTGTTAAAAGAAAAATATTTTTTTTTTTATAAAATGTATAATATTTTATAATGTTGGTTATTTTTATTTTATGTTGACTTGTTCTTTAATTAATTAACTAATCAATTAATTAATAATTTAATCAATTAATTCATTGATTAATTGATTTGTTATTAATTAATTACTTGATGGACGAGGACAGACAGGAGTCTCCGTGGACTATGATGTTTGCGGATGATATTTTCATTTGTGGTGAGAGTAGGGAGCAGGTTGAGAAGAGCCTGGAGAGGTGGAGATATGCGCTGGAGAGAAGGGGAAAGAAAGTCAGTAGGAGTAAGACGGAGTACATGTGTGTGAATGAGAGGGAGGGCAGTGGAGTGGTGCGGTTGCAGGGAGAAGAGGTGGAAAAGGTGAAGGAGTTTAGGTACCTGGGGTCAACAGTGCATAGTAATGGAGAGTGTGTTGGAGAATCGAAGAAAAGAGTGCAGGCAGGGTGGAGTGGGTTGAGAAAAGTGGCAGGAGTGATTTGTAATAGTAGGGTATCTGCAAGAGTGAGAATGAGCGCTACCGAGGGGGGCGTGGCAGGGTGCATCTCTGACGGCGGCCAAAGGGGGCATGGCAGGGAAATCTTGAACAGCTACTGAAGGGGGCGTGGCAGGGGAATCCCTGACAGTACCCCCCCCTTCAGGGGCGGCACCTGACGCCCCAAAACCCACCCAGGCCAGGCGGGCCGGGGCACTCCGAGGAAGGCCTCTCCAATTGACCCGGGACAAAGGAGGCCCCGTGAGCATCGCAGCGGAGCCGGGGAGGATCGGAAAGGGTCCAAGGCAAAGCAGCGACCTTGGCCGGGATCCGGAACGGACCAGCGGTCCTCGTGAGGGGCGGAAGCTGAGGCCGGGCGACGTTCACGGTGGATACCTGAGGCCAAGCGACGTCCACGGTCGGAGACCTGAGGCCGAGCGACGTCCACGGAGGAGACCTGAGGCCGAGCGACGCCCTCGGCGGAGACCAGGGACCGAGCGACGACCTCGGCGGAGACCAGGGGCCGAGCGACGCCCTCGGCGGAGACCAGGGGCCGAGCGACGCCCTCGGCGAAGACCAGGGGCCGAGCAACGTCCAGGGCGGATACCAGGGGCCGAGCGACGTCCACGGCGGAGACAGGAGGCGGAGAGACGTCCTCCACGGAGACAGACGGTGGAACCTGAAGGCCCGACGTCGCCATGAGGGGAACTTGGAGGCCCGACGTCGCCATGAGGGGAACCTGGAGGCCTGACGTCGCCATGAGGGGAACCTGGGGGCGAGCCGTCGACCTGAGGAGGACCTGGGGCGAGCCGTCGACCTGAGGAGGACCTGGGGGCGAGCCGTCGACCTGAGGAGGACCTGGGGGGCGAGCCGTCGATCTGAGGAGGACCTGGGGGCAACCGTGGTCCTCTTCGCGGCCAGGCAGCGGTACGACATCCTCTTCGCGGCCAGGCGGCGGTACGACGACCCCTTCGCGGCCAGGCGGCGGTACGACGACCCCTTCACAGCCAGGCGGCGGTACGACGACCCCTTCGCGGCCCGACCTCTCTGTGGGACTCTGGACCGGGAGCGAGCTCTCTGTGGGACTCTGGACCGGGAGCGAGCTCTCTGTGGGACTCTGGACCGGGAGCGAGCTCTCCTGGGGACTCTGAGGCTGAGCGGCACCCTCGGCGGAACTCTGAGGCTGAGCGGCACCCTCGGCGGAACTCTGAGGTGGCCCGGCGCTCTCGTGACGACTCAGTGGCGGCCCGGCGCTCTCATGACGACTCAGTAGCGGCCCGGCGCTCTCGTGACGACTCTGTGGCGGCCCGGCGCTTTGGTGACGACTCTGTGGCGGCCCGGCGCTCTCGTTACGGGTCTGTGGTGTAGAGGCGCGCTCGTAGAGACACTGTGGCGTAGAGGCGCGCTCGTGACGGGTCTGTGGTGGCTCGGCTCTCTCGTGACGGGTGAAGAGCCTGGAGAGGTGGAGGTATGCGCTGAAGAGAAGGGGAATGAAAGTCAGTAGAAGTAAGACAGAATACATGTGTGTGAATGAGAGGGAGGGCAGTGGCAGTGTGGTTGCAGGGAGAAGAGGTGGAGGAGTTCAGGAACCTGGGGTCAACAGTGTATAGTAATGGAGAGTGTGTTAGAGAAGTACTGATTTGGGATAGAAGGGTTTCGGCAAGAGTGAAAGGGAATGTTTATAGGACTGTGGTTACACCTGCTATGTTGTATCGTTTAGAGACAGTGGCATTGAGTAAAAGACAGGAGGCAGAGCTGGAGATGTTAAGGAATTTGTAAGGAGTAATGGCGATATACAGGGTTAGAAATGAGTTCATCAGAGGGACAGTGCATGTAGGACGTTTTGGAGACCTGGTGAGGGAGGTGAGATTGAGGTGAGATTGAGATGAGACATTTAGACAATTTAGACAGCTGGAGGTAAATGTAGTAGTCTCTGTTTATAATACTTGTGACTTCATTACTGAAATTTGACAGTTTATTAAAAAAACCTTTTTATTAATTAAAACAAAAATCTTAATTTTTAATGTTGGTTATTTTTATTTTATGTTGACTTCTTTTTATAATTAATTAATTAATTAATTAATTAATTAATTTATCTATTTATTTATTTATTAGTAATTTATTTATTAATAAATTAATTTTAGGTGCATTGCCCTTCTGGGACACCTTTCATGCTAGTAAGAGACGTCTACATAATACTGATTCAATACACACTAAACATACAGAGCATAAACAACATGGAAACAATAAAGAACACAGGTACATGCAATTAATTTATTAATTTTAGGTGCATTATTTTAGGTGCATTGCCCTTCTGGGACACCTTTCATGCTAGTAAGAGACGTCTACATAATACTGATTCAATACACACTAAACATACAGAGCATAAACAACATGGAAACAATAAAGGACACAGGTACATGCAATGTCAGCATCCTTAAACAAGTTTATGAAAGAAACCATGTACTGTAAGGATGCTTGTGCAGTTAGGAAAATATTTCAATATTAGTCTTGGATGCTGAAATTAAAGCTATTGAAAGTCATTTATAAAGCTCAGAAACCAGTGTTGGGTGCCTGACAAATATTGCCTCTAAGAGTGTGTCACAGTGGTGGATGTGTAAATATTTTTAATATTTCGAATTTAAATATCTTTTTTTTTTTTTCACTTCGGAATACTGGATGGCTCCTACACAACTACTACATTTAGTTTCTATCGAGAAGGTAAAATAGTTTACTGATGTGTGGTGGCTGGAGGGAAACAGTCCCTGTCCATAATCCTGACAACTTCATTACTTTTGAGAACAAAAACTATTTATTTATTTTTAAACAAAACCAAAATGTTTATTTTTAAATGTAACACTTTT
>MU560044.1:0-32662 GCA_024362625.1 Silurus asotus | reverse complement strand
TTTTTAATGCATAGCCTGTCAAACACCACAGCTGTTACTAGGAAGATATTTCTTACACACATAGTTCCTGTCCTTAAATCTGACAACTCCATTTTTTAATTTTTAATTTTTTTATCTTTTACACTTATTTAAAAAAAAAAAATTAATTTGTTTTTATTTTGTAATGATTTCTTTCTTTCTTTCTTTCTTTCTTTCTTTCTTTCTTTCTTTCTTTCTTTCTTTCTTTTTCAGATTCACCACCTTTTTTGACCACCGCTCAAGTTACTAGTAAGATAATGAACCCTGTTTGAATTTTTTAATATACAGTGCTTTTAAAAAGTTCCTCTGCATGTACGTGTAGGGCAGGTAGTGGAGCACATTTTTAAAGCTAGCGATAAATTCATGGATTTAGTTTGTGCAACATTTCAAGCAGCTTTTCCGAAGACAGGAAAACCACATTGTGATACTTTGGAAAATGTAAAAAAATAAATACATGAGTGAGAATAATAATTACACAAACACACACACACACACACACACACACACACACACACACACACACACACACACACACAAATTATACTATATCGCAGCCATTTGCTGAAATAATTTTTCATTTTTCCTTTTCATTAATGTACACATAGCACCCCATATTGACAGAAAAACACAGAATTGTTGACAATGTTGCAGATTTATTAAAAAAGAAAAACTGAAATATCACATGGTCCTAAGTATTCAGACCTTTTGCTGTGACACTCATATATTTAACTCAGGTGCTATCCATTCCTTCTGATCATCCTTGAGATGGTTCTATACCTTCATTTAAGTCCAGCTGTGTTTGATTATACTGATTGGACTTGATTTGGAAAGCCACACACCTGTCTATTTAAGACCTTACAGATCACAATGCATGTCAGAGCGAATAATAATCATGAGGTCAAAGGAATTGCCTAAAGAGCTCATAGACAGAATTGCGGCAGGGCACAGATCTGGCCAAGGTTACAAAAAAATTTCTGCTGCACTTAAGATTCCTAAAAGCACAGTGGCCCCCATAATCCTTAAATGGAAGACGTTTGGGACGACCAGAACTCTTCCTAGAGCTGGCCATACGGCCATCTGGACAAACAAAGCTATCGGGGGAGAAAAACCCAAATATCACTGGGACTGAGCTCCGGAATGCAGTCAGGAGACGGGAGAAAGTTGTAGAAAGACAACCATCACTGCAGCCCTACACCAGTCTGGGTTATATGGCAGAGTGGCCCGACGGAAGCCTCTCCTCAGTGCAAGACACATGAAAGCACGCATTGAGTTTGCTAAAAAAACACCTGAAGGACTCCAAGATGGTGAACAGTGAAGCATGGTGGTGGCAGCATCATGCTGTGGGGGTGTTTTTCATCTGCAGGGACAGGACGACTGGTTGCAATTAAAGGGAAAGATGAATGCCGCCAAGAACAGGGATATCCTAGACGAAAACCTTCTCCAGAGTGCTATGGACCTCAGACTGGGCCGAAGGTTTACAGCTAAAATAACGAAGGAGTGGCTTCACAACAACTCTGTTACAGTTCTTGAATGGCCCAGCTAGAGCCCTGACCCAAACCCAATGAGGCATCTCTGGAGAGACCTAAAAATGGCTGTCCACCAACGTTTACCATCCATCCTGACAGAACTGGAGAGGATCTGCAAGGAGGAATGGCAGAGGATCCCCAAATCCAGGTGTAAAAAACTTGTTGCATCTTTCCCAAAAAGACTCATGGCTGTATTAGATCAAAAAGGTGCTTCTACTAAATACTGAGCAAAGGGTCTAAATACTCAGGACCATTTGATATTTCAGTTTTTCTTTTTTAATAAATCTGCAACAATGTCAACAATTCTGTGTTTTTCTGTCAATATCAGGTGCTACGTGTAAATTAATGAGGAAGAAAAAATAACGTAAATGATTATAGCAAATGCCTGCAATATAACAGAATGAAAAATTTAAGAGGGTCTGAATACTTTCCGTACCAAGTGTATATATTTTTTTTTCTTTCGGCTTGTCCGATTAGTGGGTGGCCAGAGTGGATCATCCGTCTTCATACCCCCCTGTCCTCTACATCTGCCTCTTTCACAACAACTACCTGCATGTCTTCCCTCGCCAAATCCATTAAACTCCTGCTTGGCCTTCCTCTTTTCATCCTTCCTGGTAGCTCTGTGACAGAGTGAACTGTCCCTATGGTCAGCACGATGCTACACACACACACACTACACTTTCACTTCTCCTCCGTTTCCCGCTACAGCGCTGTGGGTGCACACACACGCCAGGTAGCATGCCACACACACACACACACACACACACACACACACACACACACGCACACTCACTTCATTCTCTCATCTCAATCTCTCATTCTCTCATCTCTCATCCCAGACAATAAGAGCGCGTGCACACACACACACACACCCACACACAAACGGAAGGACTTCCTAAAACTTTGTGTACATGTTCTTTGTCTCCTTTTGTTTGTTGTTTATGTTTCATGTACTTACCTGTTTGTTGCGTTGTTCTTCCGGGTTGGGTTTTGATAGCAGCCAACCGGAGCGCTGAAAAGCAGCTGGCTTTAAAGCGCCAGCGCTGTGTCACGCATGCGTAGCAAAACCGGAAGTCGGCAAGTTTATGTTGATGGGACATTTATTTTGGGGTGATTATTATTATTATTGGTATTGTTATATGTTTTGTTATTATCATTAATATTGTTATTATTAGTATTGTTATTGTTATTATGTTTATTATTTATTATGATATATATTATAGATAATGTTATTACGCCCTTCTATGACTGGCTACCAATTCCCAAACCCCTTTGGGTGAGATGGTTGAGTCCAAGGGGAGGGGCTTATACTTTATAAACCAGTCTCCCACTTAAATTCTGGGTTGGAGTTGGAGAGCTAATGTAGTGAATGCACATGAGCAGGTGCGCCTACTTTCTATATAGGTTTCTTTACTTTCCTCGTAATTGTATTTGTTATTTTTCCACTTGTTCATTTCTGTGGAGTCGTATATACTTTGGACTTTGCACTTGAGCATGCTGTAAATAAACACTATTTAACATGGAACATCACAGCGAGTATTGCCATCATTTGGGTAGAAGGAGAACCCGTAAGGCTGCTCTACCGCATTTGGTGTCAGAAGTTGGATGGCTACTCGCAGGACAGTGCCAAACGGATGCAAGGCCAGGATGGTGCTTCGTTCCCAGACCCAGGCAGCCACTGATGAAGATGGAGCCTAGGGAACAGTGGATTAAACTGATGAAGAAAGAGGGGAGGATTGGTTGCCTCCTGTACAACCCAAGGGTACAGCATCCAGGACTGGAGCAGGGCCACCCATTAAACCATTCGAAGAAGGAATGGCAGAGGTGCACACACAGGAGCAGCAAGAGCAACGCTACCTCCAAGCGCTGCAGACTCTGCAGGAGACCGTGCAGCAAGCCATCTAACCAGCCTCTTCATCACTGGGACTGGAAAGCCCACAAATGGAGGATTAGCCTGTCCCCAAGGGTTCCGCACACTCCAACAGGAAGCCCACAACTGGAGCTTCCTACACCAGCTTCCCGGGGACACCAACGCCCACCAGTCAGCCAATGCTCAGAACCGAGCCCAAGTTGCCAAGCTTCCAGCAAGGGGAAGACATTGAGAACTATCTGAATCTATTCGAGTGGCTCGCCAGAACCTGGAAGTGGCCGGAGGACGAATGGAGCTACCAGCTGGTTCCACTGTTAACTGGGCAAGCACTGGAGGCCTACCTGGTGATGGATGAAGACCAAGCAGTGGAGAAGTTCAACGTTTCTCCAGAAACCTACCGTAACCGGTTTCGTGCGACTACGACCCCAGTTGCAGAGACACCCTCAGAAACTTATAATCTGCTAAGGCACTTGTACCGCTGTTGGGAGCGACAGAACTACACACCAAGCAGGAGATTGGTGAGATGGTCATCCTGGAGCAGTTTCTCTGTGTCCTGCTATACGAGATCAGGATATGGGTAAAGGAATGGGAGCCAAGAACTGGGCTAGCTGCTGCCAAACTTGCCCAGCAGTATTGGAACACCCACCAGGAGCGTCGTCGTTTCCAACTGGTGAAAGGTGACCAGAAGAGTTCTACCATTGGATGGAGCGGTGAAGAATCTCGCCACCACATTTAAGCCAGCAAGGGGGACAAGGACACCAGAGAACAGAAACTCACATGCTACTATTATTAACAGCCAGGACACAAAGCAACCGTGTGCCCAGCAAGAAAGGCCAAGCTGACAGGGTTTTTTTATGTCCCAAGAAATGAGGACAGTACAGTGAACTGTATGGGGAACCACCAACTCGTTCCAGTGAACATTAATGGGAAGGAATTGAAGGCTTATTTGGACACTGGGAGTTCAATGTCACTGGTGAAAAGATGTCACGTGACCAATGTGTCCTTCACCAATCACACAAAGCTACAATGTGTGCATGGAGAGGTGAAGCAGTACCCCCAAACAGAGGTGAATGTGACCATAAATGGACAGACATACTTACTTACTGTGGCTGTTGTGGAAACCCTACCGGCGGATGTTATTTTGGGACGTGATGTACCGGTGTTACCAGAACTGATACAAGCAAACTGGGAGGAAGAACAAATGAGATCCAACATCCAGCTAGCCTCTCCAGTTGCTAGCTTGGTGCAAGGCGTGACCAAGGGGCCCAGAAAATCATGTCGCCAACGTCGGCTAGAGAAAGGACTTGGTACCCTGGTGCCGGAGATTAAAAGGACTGGAGGTGAGTGGATGGACCGTACAGGTAAACATCGTGAAGCTGCAGAATGCAGACGAGTCATTAAAACCTTTATTCGAGAAAGCGTTGCAAGCCAAGCGAGCGGACGTGTGTGGGGAGCAGTACGTCTTTAACAACAATATCCTCTATATGCAAGCCTCGGATGTAACCAGGTTGGTGGTGTTGAGATGTTGTCACCCCGTGGTGCTGCATTTAGCACATACAGTTCCCTGGGCAGGACATCTGGCTCTACTGAAGACCTACGCATGTTTCAGCTCATAATTTGTCTGGCCAGCGATGAACACGGATGTACAAAAGTACTGCACCACATGCCCCACCTGTCAGCAGACCAGTGCTGTGCAATGACGAGACAGGGCCCCTCTACAACCATTGCCCGTAATCTCCGTTCCATTCCAACGCATCGCTATGGATATAGTAGGGCCACTGGAAAAGAGCAGTACAGGATATCAGTAAATCCTCGTCATCAGTGACTACGCTACTAGGTACCCGGAGGCATTTCCTCGCCGCTCCATAATCACTCCTAAGATCATAAATGCTTTTATTCAGCTGTTTTCTCGGGTGGGAATCCCAGAAGAGATCCTCACGGACCAAGGGACTAACTTCACCTCAAAGCTGATGAAACAGTTACACCGACAGCTGGGGATCACCGCTACCAAGACCAGTCCATACAACCTCCAGACAGATGGACTGGTGAAGAGCTTTAATAAAACGCTCAAAAACATGCTGCGAAAGTTTGTGTCAGAAACTGGAAGGGACTGGGACATATGTCTACCTTTCTTGTATGGTTGGCAGGACCTCCGGATCTCCTCTGGAGAAACTAGGAGGACCATTGTTCAGAAAAGAAGGCTGAAAAAGGGCATCGTCGAGTACATTCTAGAGATGAGAGATCGTCTGGAAAACTACAGGATGCTGGCAGAGGAGAACCTCCAAAAGGCTCAAAAGTACCAGAAGAAGTGGTATGACCAGCAAGCCCATTCCAAAAAGCTACGACCAGGACAGAAAGTACTGTTGTTACTGCCAACATCCACGAGTAAGCTCCTTATGAAGTGGCAGTGGCCCTACAGTGTGGTACGGAGGATGGGGCAGACGTCGTATGAAATCTATCATCCTGACAAAGGCAAGGCAAAACAAACTTACCATATTAAACTGCTGAAGGAGTGGAAAGAGCCTCCCAGCGAAAAGGCAGACCCGGTACTGCTCATTCAGAAAGTGGAGGAGGATCAGGAGGAGGATCATCTGGAGCCAAAGACTAGCGGGCAGACACAGCCAGCAAAGGTAGACTTCGGACACCTGGAGGCAACCAAACAGGCTGAGCTGCAAACACTCTTTGCCGGGTACCTGAGAGGCTGGTGGCACCACTGAAGTAATTAAGACTATGCTGGAGATGGGCGTAATTAAACCGTCATCGTACCGAAGAAGGACAACACCCTCCGCATCTGCATTGACTTCCGTCAATTAATCCCAGTTCGACGGGTACCCGATGCCACGCATTGATGATCTGCTGGAAAATATCAAGGAGCCAAGTACGTGACCACCTTAGACCTGTGTAAGGGATATTGGCAGGTGCCTCTGGAAAAGACATCCAGACCTTACACAGCGTTCAGGACCCCTCTTGGACTGTTCCAGTTCACGGTTCTTCCCTTCGGCCTACAAAAAGTAGAAACCAGCAACATTCCAAAGGTTGATGGACCAAGTGCTGCAAGGCGTGGAAGAATGGTCTAAATGTGTGTGGGCCAAGGCTGAGGCAGACAAAATGGGTTACTTTTGGGGGACGGAGAGCTGAGGCCCCAAGTGGACAAGGTAGAAGCCATTCGCAACAGCCTGAGGCCTACAACTAAGAAGAAGGTCAGGTCCTTCTTAGGACTGGTGGGATGGTCCTGGCGGTCTTTTATCTCTCATCCCGGACAATAAGCGCACACACACACACACACACACACACACACACACACACACACACACAAACGGAAGAACTTCCTAAAACTTTGTGTGCTCACCTCTTTGTGTGCTCACCTGTTAGTTTTTGTGTGTGATTATTATTATTGTTATTATTATTGATTTTGTGAATTTCTGTTATTAGTATTATTATTGCTATTATTAGTATTATTATTATTGTTGTTGTCATATTTATTATTCATTATGATATTCACAATGTCATTAAGCCATTTTGTGACTGGCTACAAAATACCAAACCCCTTTGGGTAAAATGGTTGAGTCCAACAGGAGGGGCTTACACTATATAAACCAGCCTCCCGCTATAATTCAGTGTGGAGTTGTAGGAGTGTTGCATTGTGGAGATAACGGAGTCTAGGAACTATTGTAGTGAATGCACCTGAGCAGGTGCGCCTATTTTGTATATAGTGTTCTTTTCTTTCCTCGTAATTGTCTTTCTTTTGTTATTTTGCCACTTTTTCTTTCTGGGGTATTGTATATATTTTGTACTTTGCACTTGAGCACACTGTAAATAAACACCACTTTACACAGAACATCACAGCAAGTATTGCCATCATTTGGGTAGAAGGCGAACCCGTAAGGCCGCTTTACCACAAACCCAATACGGTGGACTGACGACTGTGAGACAGCCTTTTTCATGCTGAAGGAAGGAATGTGTGCAGAGCCTGTCTTACGCAACCCAGACTTTACAAAGCAGTTCACTGTCCAGGTTGATGCATCCTCGGTGGGCATTGGAGCAGTCTTGACCCAGGGTGAGGAAGGCAACCAGAGACCAGTCGCCTTCCTGAGTCGGAAACTGCTGCCACGTGAAACCCGGTACTTCACTATTATAAAAGAATGCCTGCCAATCAAATGGGCCCTGGAAAGCCTGAAGAATTATCTGCTAGGAAGAGAATTCACCCCTGGAAACAGACCACAGAGCATTAACCTGGGTCCACACCATGAAGGACCCCAATGCTCGGGTGACCAGGTGGTACCTCTCCTTGCAGCCGTACAACTTCAGAATCAAATTTTTTTTTTGGGTGATTATTATTATTATTATTATTATTATTATTGGTATTGTTATAATTTTTGTTATTATCATTAATATTGGTATTATTAGTATTGTTATTGTTATTATGTTTATTATTCATTATGATATATATAATGTTATTATGCCATTCTAAGACTGGCTACCATTTACCAAACTCCTTTGGGTGAGATAGTTGAGTCCAAGGGGAGGCCCTTATACTTTATAAACCAGTCTCCCACTTTAATTCGGGGTTGGAGTTGTTGGAGTTGTAGGAGTGTTGTATTGTGGAGATAGTGGAGTTGGAAAACTAATGTAGTGAATGCATATAAGCAGGTGCGCCTACTTTGTAGTTTATTTCTATAGCGCTTTTCACAACAGACATTGTCTCAAAGCAGCTTTACACAAATCAACAGTGATGGTGAATGGTGCGAATTTGTCCCTGATGAGCAAGCCGTGGCGACTGTGGCAAGGAAAAACTCCCTTAGATGTTATGAGGAAGAAACCTTGAGAGGAACCAGACTCAAAAGGAGAACCCATCCTCATCTGGGTGACATCAAGAGTTTGATCATAAATTTTCCAACAATACAGAACACTGGAGAGTGAGAACTAACATGATTACTGGAGTATAAGATTATAAGTGATGTTCTTTCTGCAGTCTTAAACAGTCTTTATGGTTAATAGCTCCTAGTTTTATGAGCTCAGCATTTTTGATCACCACAGATCCAGCATCAGCTTCTCCATGCCAGAGCCTTAACACTCCAGGAGGTCCAATGTCAAAACTCCACACATGTAGCGGGATCCAATTGACACTGGTACGTCTCTAGATGGTTCGGGATGTTTGCGAGTTCGGCATCTATTTCTTCAAAGGTCCGTAATCACCAAGAGGTGGGAGGTGACTGGAGCTGGCCAACCTCAGGGTGTCTCGGGATGGGGAGAGAAAGAGAAGCAGTGGAGAGGAATTAGCGTAGCTGCTGTTCATGATATTAACAGCACAAGTTGATAATGTGCATGTGATCAGATGTTCTGGAGCACAAGGTTATGATGTGATGTGTGTTATGTGTAGGCTTTGCTAAAAAGATATGTTTTTAATCTACACTTAAACTGGGTGAGTGTGTCTGAACCCCGAACACCGTCAGGAAGACTATTCCAGAGTTTAGGAGCTAAATGTGAAAATGCTCTACCACCTTTAGTGGACTTTGTTATTCTACGAACTACTAGAAGCCCAGAGTTTTGAGATCTCAGGGAGCGTGGCGGATTGTAGCGTGTTAAAAGACTGGATAGATAAATGGGAGCCAAACCATTTAGTGCTTTATATGTGAGAAGTAATAGTTTGTAGTCTATTCGAAACTTAACAGGAAGCCAGTGTAGGGACGATAAGATCGGGGTTATGTGATCATATTTTCTTGCCCTTGTAAGAACTCTGGCTGCTGCATTCTGGACTAACTGAAGCTTGTTTATTAATGACGCAGGACATCCACCTAGTAACGCATTACAGTAGTCTAATCTGGAGGTCATGAACGCATGAACGAGCTTCTCTGCATCCGATATGGACAACATATTTCTTAGCTTAGAAATATTTCTAAGGTGAAAGAAGGCTGTTTTTGTAACTTGATTAATATGATTTTTGAAAGACAAGTCGCTGTCTAAAATAACTCCTAGGTCTTTTATCGTTGAACTAGTGTTTACAGAACATCCGTCTAAATGCAGGTTAAGATGCTGGAGCGTCTGTATACTAGTTTTAGGGCCGATGAGCAAAATCTCAGTCTTATCGGAATTTAAAAGTAGAAAGTTATGGGTCATCCAATCTCTTATTTCCTTAACACACTCAGTTATCCGGGTTAATTGGGCTGTATCGCCTGGTTTAGATGAAATATATAGCTGAGTATCATCAGCATAACAATGGAAGCTAATTCCATGCCTTCTAATAATATTTCCTAACGGGAGCATGTATATTGTGAAGAGCAGGGGTCCTAGAACTGAACCTTGCGGCACACCATAATTTACTTGCATTAGCCTGGATAGCTCTCCATTTAAATCTACGAAATGGTAACGATCGGACAGGTAGGATTTAAACCAGCTTAATGCCTGTCCCTGAATGCCGACGTAATTTTGTAAGCGATCTAGGAGGAGATCATGATCTATAGTGTCAAATGCAGCACTAAGATCTAGTAAAACCAACAGCGAGATGAAGCCTTGGTCTGAAGCTAAAAACAGGTCATTAGTTATTTTAACTAGGGCAGTTTCTGTGCTATGATGGGGTCTAAAACCTGACTGAAATTCTTCAAATATATTGTTCTCTTGCAAGTAGGAACATAACTGGGCAGCGACAATCTTTTCTAAAATCTTAGACATAAATGGGAGATTTGAAATTGGTCTGTAATTTGATAACGTGTTTGGATCCAGATTAGGTTTTTTAATGAGGGGCTTAATAACTGCTAACTTGAGGGATTTAGGGACGAGTCCTAACGATAGTGAGGAGTTAATAATATTCAGAAGTGGTTCACCAGTCGTATATAACACTTCCTTCAGTAGTTTAGTAGGAATTGGATCTAACTGACATGTTGTCGATTTAGCTTTGGCAATAACATTATACAGCTCTTCCTGTCCTATACATGTAAAACAGTGGAGTTGTGGAGTTGAGGGTAACACTGTCTCAGGAGATGCTGTCAGAGGTTGAACTGCCACAATTGTTTTTCTAATGTTCTCTATTTTTTCAGTGAAGAAAATCATAAAGTCCTCACTACTAAACTGTGATGGAACACAATTTTCAGAGCCCTGATTTGTTGTTAGTTTAGCTACAGTACTAAAAAGGAACCTGGGATTGTTTTTGTTATTTTCTATAAGTTTGCTCAGGTGTTCAGCTCTAGCAGCTTTTAGCGCCCGTCTGTAGCTAAGCATACTGTCCTTATATGCAATTCTAAATACCTCCAATTTAGTTTTCCGCCATTTTCTCTCCAGAATACGTGCTGCTCTCTTGAGGGCATGCGTATGACTATTATACCAAGGTGCAGGTGCTTGTTCTCTAACCTTTTTTAACCGGATAGGGGCAACGGTGTCTAATGTGCTAGTGAGGATAAGGTCTATGTTGTTAGTTATTTCATCAAGGTTATTAGCAGTTATGGGTTTAGTGAGAAATTGAGATAAATCAGGCAGGTTATTTATGAATCTGTCCTTAGTGTTCTGAACAATAGTCCTACCAAGTCGATAACGTGGTGCAACACGGCTAATCTGCTCTACCGGTAGTGTGAACAGTATGAGGTAATGGTCTGTGATGTCATCACTCTGAGGTAAAATATCTATATCAGTGACGTCTGCTCCGTGGGATATTACTAAGTCTAATGTGTGGTTAAAACGGTGAGTTGGTCCAGTGATGTTTTGTTTAACCCCAAAAGAGTTTAATAAGTCAACAAATGATAATCCTAGAGCATCGTTTACATCATCTACATGAATATTAAAATCTCCTACAAGCAGCACTTTATCAAAATTGAGCAAGAGATCTGTTAGAAAACTAGCAAACTCTTGAAGAAATTCAGCGTAGGCTCCTGGGGGTCTGTACACGGTTACCAGAGCGAGTTTTCTATGTCTGTCTGAAAGTACAACTTTAAGAACGAGCACTTCAAATGATTTAAAGCTGAATCCTAACATCTGACTAACATTAAGAGAGGCAGTATAAATGGTTCCTACACCCCCCCCACGACCAGTCTGACGCGGCTCATGCTTATAAACGTATCCTGACGGTGTCGACTCGTTTAGACCCATATAATCACCTGGTTTAATCCAGGTCTCAGTGAGACAGAGGGCATCGAGATTATTCTCTGTGATCATCTCATTTATAATCAGTGCTTTGGGTGCAAGTGATCTAATGTTTAAAAGACCAAACTTTAAAACTTTTTGGTGTTTGTTTATCTGGCATTTTTCAGTTTTAACTTCAATCAGATTATTTCTGGATCTTGCGTATTTAATTCTTGGTTTTACTACACGAGGAATAGACACGGTTTCTATAAACTGGGCTGTGTGTGAACTTGTAACTATTTGGTCTGTTGTATGCGTGTTCTCATTGTTGTAAATTTCCTGATGTCTTACCAGTCAGATGGTGTGAAGTATCCTAGAGATGTTTTCTGATAGCACTGCTGCTCCAACTCTGCTGGGGTGCAGGCCATCAGGGCGGAAGAACCTAGGACGCTCCCAGAAACAGTTCCAGTTATTAACAAAGAGAAGTTTATGTTCTCGACACCATGACTGTAACCATTCATTTAGAGCTAAAAGTCTACTAAACTTTTCAGCTCCTCGCTGGTAAGTGAGAAGAGGTCCTGACACTATGATCCTGGTTGTGGGCGATGTGCTGCGTACCGTCTCCACCAGGATCCTGAAATCCCTCTTTAAGATCTCTGTTTGTCTGAGCCTTGTGTCGTTCGTTCCGGCATGAAGAACAACCGCTCCGAAGTTCTCCTTTAGGATCGCGGGTACCTGCGCAGCGACATCAAGAACACGAGCACCAGGAAAACAGCGAGTGTGCACCTTACCTTTAGCTCCGGTAGCGCGGACATGCCGGACGATGGAATCTCCGAGAATCACAGTGTCGCGTTCCGTCTCGCGGAGAGGGGCGAAGCGGTTCTCGGTCGAGATCTCGAAGGCCTGTAGTGGTGGCGGGGGAGACGCCCTCGACCGGGGCTTTGCTTGTCTCTTCCGCCGCTGCCGCATCCAGGGTCCGTGTTGCACCTTTGCTGGAGATGTAGGTGCGCTGGGTCTGGGCAGAGACACACGCGGAGTTGAGGTGCTGGGAGCGTTGGGTTCAACCCGGGAATTTACCTGGGACGAGTGCGCGTCCGCCCGGGATGTTTCCAGCGCCGCTTTCCGCTCTCGCAGCCGGGCATGCTTTTCATGCAGCTCGCGAATCTGTTCCTCCAAAACCTCCATCTCCAACGCCACCGTTTGCAAATCAAACGAGTCCTCACCTGTGCTCAAAGTCAGACGCACAGCCGGCATAGTGCTCATAAACACGAACAGAGTTAATATACACAAATATGATAAAGTAAGAGAAAATATAGTGGTAGTCGAGTTTACTGACTACAGCAACAAGTCAAGAAGACAAACAATTTAGGATTATTAAAAGAGAAAAACACAAACAAACGAATATAAACACGAATACAAACACGGAACTCGCGGCAAACAAGTCAAACATAGGAAGCTACGTCACCGGAAGTTGAGATCAACTCAACTGAGTGAGTGTGTAGGGGAGTGAGTGTGTAAGGGAGTCAAATCAAGCGTGTAAGGGAGTCTTCATCAACTTCTTCAACTCTGCTACCTCCAGCTCTGCCTCCTGTCTTTTGCTCAGTGCCACTGTCTTTAATCCATACAACATCGCAGTTCTCACCAAGGTCCAATAAATTTTCCCTTTCACTTTTGCAGATACCCATATATCACAAATTACTCCTTTCACTCTTCTCCATGCTTTCCACTTTGCCTGCACTCTTTTCTTCATTTCTCTCTAATACATTGCACTGTTTCTACACACTCTCTAATACATTGCACTGTTGATCCCAGGTACCTGAACTCCTCCACCTTTTCCACATTATCTCCCTGCAACCGCATCACTCCACTGCCCTCCCTCTCACTCACACACATGTATACTGTCTTATTCCTACTGACTTTCATTCCCCTTCTCTCCAGCATGTACCTCCACCTCTCCAGGCTCTTCTCAAACTGCTCACTACTCTCACCACAAATCACAATATCATCCGCAAACATCATAGTCCAGGGATACTTCTGTCTGTCCTCCATCAACCTGTCCATCACCACTGCAAACAGGAAAGGGCTTAGAGCCGATCCTTGATGCAGTCCAACCTTCACCTTAAACCAGTCTGTCTTTCCTACTGCACACTTCACTGCTGTCACACTGTCCTCAAACATGTCCTGCACCACCCTCACATACTTCTCTAACACAGCTTACTTCCTTATACAATATCTCAACTCCTCTCTCTCCATACATCCCTTTCAGAATCTTGTTAAACAATCTGGTTAAAAACTCCACTGCCATCTCTTTGTGGAACATGTCGTTGCTTCTACCAGTATGTCATCTGGTCCTACCGACTTTCAGCTTTCCATCATCTTAATCACTGCTCTCACTTTCTCCTTACTAATCCTATTCACTTCCTGCTTCACAATCTCCACACTATCCAACCTTTTCTCTCTCTCGTTTTGCTCATTTGCCAGCTGTTTAAAATATTCCCTTCACCTTCTCAACACTCCTCACTAGTAAACACATTTCCATCTCTATCTTTTATTGCTCTAACTTGCAGCACATCCTTCTCAGCTTGGTCCCTTCGCCTGCCCAATTGGTAAAAATCCTTTTCTCCTTCCTTACTGTCCAACGTCTTATACAGCTCCTCATATGCCTTTTCTTTGGCTTTTGCCACATCCCTCTTTACCTGCTGACGCATCCCGTTGTACTCCTGCCTACTTACCTGATTACTCTGTCAATCCCAATTCTGTTTTGCCAACCTCTTTTTCCTTATGCTGTCCTGCACTTCATCATTCCACCACCATGTCACTTTGTCTTCCTTTCTAATTACAGATGTCACACTAAATACCTTTGTAGCTGTATCACTCCTGCAGTAGTTGCCCAATCACCCAGAACCTCTCCACCACCACCGAGCCCCTGTCTGACCTCTTCCCTAAATCTCACACTACAGTCTTCCTCCTTCAGTTTCCACCATCTTATTCTTCTTTCAGTCCATCCCTCTCCGTCTCTTTTTCTTCTCCTCCAAAACCATCCTACAGACCACCATCCGATGCTGTCTAACTACACTGTCCCCTGCCAACACTCTACAGTCTCCAATCTCCTTCCAGTTACATCCCCTGCATAGAACATAGTCCACCTTTGTGCAGCTTTCTATACTCTTATACGTCACCTTATGATTCTCCTTCTTCTTAAAATACCTATTCATCAATGCCATTTTCATCCTTTTAGCAAAATCTACCACCATCTGCTCTTCCACATTCCTTTCCTTAAGACAATACCAACCCATCACATTCTTATCACCTCAGTTCCCTCTACCTGCATGCCCATTAAAGTCCACCCCAATCACCAATCCTTCATTCCTAGCTACACCATCTACCACTTCATCTAATTCACTCCAGAATTTTTCATTTTCCTCCATCTCACAGCTGACTTTTGGAGCATTTTGGGCACTAATGACATTTATGATTACCACTTCAACTTCCAGCTTTATGTTCATCACCCTTTTAGAAACTCTCTTTACCTCCACTACACTCTTACTGTACTCTTTCTTCAGAATCACCCATACACCATTTCTCTTTCCATCCACACCATGTTAATACAGTTTAAACCGACTTCAAGTGTTCCGGTCCTTACTCCCTTTCCACTTTGTCTCCTGAACACACAACATACCTACCTTTCTCCTCTCCATCATATCAGCTAACTCTCTTCCTTTACCAGTCATAGTACCCACATTTGAAGTACCAACCCGAACCTCCACTCTCCTACACTTCTTCTTTTACTGCAGTCTCTGTAGACGTCTTCCTCCTCTCCTTCTCCTCCTTCGGCCAACAGTAGCCCAATTTCCACCGGTATCCTGTTGGCTAGTCGTTGATAACCCGGGCCTCGGTTGATCCGGTATGAAATTCTCATTTATGAACCGCATTTTCGGCACGTTTTAATTGGGACTGGCACTTAGAGTGCACTGGTTTGTGCAACCATACTGGCTGGGTTTTATATATTTGTCAACACTAGAGGGTTAATTGTGTGCACCATGGTATATTTTGTTGGTTGAATTGAGAATTGGTGCATCAGTAATATGAATGTTTATTGATTAAAAAATATTATTTTTTATTTATTTTATATCTGAGTAAAGAAAGGAAGGCGGGAATAAATGTGTGTAGCAGGGGTCACCCACCATTTTGAAACTAAAAGCTACTTCTTGGGTACCATTAATGTGAAGTGCTACCAGTTTGACACACACAGTTTTCAGTTTGATCTGAAATAACAAATTTGCTCAATTTACCTTTTATTATGTTATTATTAATAATTAATGATATTCATCTAAGTAAAGACACTGATCATGTTAATGATTTCTAATAATAAGTATCAACAATGATTTAACAAAGAAGGAAACAGCTAAAAAACAGCTAGGAAAAGGCCCGTGGGCACCATGTTGGTGACCCCTGCTCTAAAGGTTTACATTTTTTTTACATTTATATCTTTAATAAAAATGGTCAAACAGAAATGCGTGCTGCATTAATCAAGCAAAAATAAATTTATTACAATCTATTTGCATTAACACGTTCTTAAGGTGTAAATTTTGACAGCCCTAATTAAATATATTAATAAAGAAATAATAATGGTAAATGTTGTTACCTAATGAATGTATCCAGGCTGAACAACCACCATATAGAACACAAGCAGAGTAAAGATTATCAGATGATCAGAAATGTCTCTGTTCTCAGTCATGTCTATATCACTGACTGCCTCTGTCTCAAACACGTTAGCCCCATACATCTGTTGCCTTCTGCTTTGCTTGTTGTTAGATTCATAAACCAGCCTACATCTGTGGTGTGTGAGAGCCAGAAAATGATACCCCAGTGGTAGATTAAAAAGACTGTGGAATAACAGAAAAGAGGTTAATGGGCTGAAAAAAAAAATAGACTGAAACTAAAGTAACGAGCCTGTTTTAAAAATGTAAGGATTAGAAAGTACAGATATTTGTGTCTAAATCGAACGAGACGAGACGCTTTGTCCTACGCTCTGAATCACATGTAAAATCCTGCCAATAGGCAACTTGTCACATCATTGCCGGGTGACGTCGTATAAACCAGGAAGCTACAAAATGGCGGAGTTTCTGAAAGAAGTAAAAGTAAGCGCTGCAGGGATGCAGGGATTATGGCCAGAGATGCAGCATCTCGTAAATGAACATTGACTCCGAACGGGGTGAGAAGACCAGAGAACTCGTATCCATTATCTATCTTCTGAGAGTCTGCTTATTGGCAGGAAAACCTTTCCTATGAGGGCCATAGCAGACAAACAGTTGCTCCGACTTCCTCCAAGGACTCGTCCTGTGGAGGTATGTATCCAGTGCTCACACTGGACACAGCCGATTCTGCTTCTCCCGGTCTGGTATTAAGAAGGGAGAAGGGCATTCTGCCCTGCAACACGTCAAGTCATAAGGGAGCCGTAGGGATCTTAGGTACATACCCCGCTCTAAGGTAGAGAAACGCACTGGCCATGCCAGGGGTAAACTCCAGGACAGAGGAGGGAGGGAAGGCGTACAGACGAAGCCTCGGCCATGTCTGTACCATGGTGTCCAGCCCCAGTGGGGCTGGGTGAGAGAGAGAGAGAACCAGAGGGGACAGTGCAAGGTCTCCCGAATCGCAAACAGATCTCTCTGGGCTCTGTAATATCTCTGCCATATCTGCGCCACCACCTCAGGGTGTCAGAGGAGGTGTTCGACTCCAAGAGCACCGCCATCATCTCCAGGCAGTTTATGTGCCATGAACGATGTAGCTCGTCCCACTGACCTTGGCCACTGATGAGCACTCCCCACCCCGTGAGGAACGCATCTGTCATTAGCGTTATGCAACAATGAGGCGCTCCCAGGACAGAGCCATGAGATGCGGAGGGTGTTACGTGTGATGCAGAAAAGAGTTAATAAAAAAGATTAAATATTTATATTTGACTTTTTTTATGCATGGCCTGTCTGGAACAACACAGATGTTACTAGTAAGATACTTCTAGATAACACTGATTCAATACACAATGCATACTGTATACAACATGGAAATAGTAAAGGTCACAAGTACATGCAAAATAAAAGTTTAATAAAATTATAAGAGAAAGTGTAAGGACATCTGAGCTGTAAGTTGACCTGGAAAAGACAAAGTTCTTGACATTAATCATGATTTGGTGAAAACAAACAAACAAAAAGTTTACATATGCTTAAACATTAATATTGTGTTGTTACATTGATACTGTTTTGTTAGTTGGTCATGAGTCCTCTGTTTATCTTCAGTGGTTAAAACTGCCTGTTTTACCCAAGAAATTCCTTCAGGGACTGCCTATTATTTAGTTTTCCAACATCTACTACAACCCCGATTCCAAAAAAAGTTGGGACACTGTACAAATTGTGAATAAAAAAGAAATGCAATACTTTATAAATCTCATTATCTTATATTTCATTCACAAAAGAATATATTTAACATATCAAATGTTAAAAGTGAGACATTTTGAAATGTCATGCCAAATATTGGCTCATTTTAATGTTAAATGTACATATAAGGAACAGCTGGAGGACCAATTTGCAACTTATTAAGTCAATTGGCAACATGATTGGGTATAAAAAGAGCCTCTCAGAGTGGCAGTGTCTCTCAGATGTCAAGATGGGCAGAGGATAACCAATTCCCCCAATGCTGCGGCGATATCAGAAAGGAGTTTTTCAGAGAAAAATTGCAAAGAGTTTGAAGTTATCATCATTTACAGTGCATCATATCATCCAAAGATTCAGAGAATGCTACTGTAATGGACATGGGCTCAGGAATACTTCCAGAAAACATTGTCGGTGAACACAATCCACCGTGCCATTTGCTGTTGCCGGCTAAAACTCTATAGGTCAAAAAAGAAGCAATATCCAACCATGATCCAGAAGCACAGCCGTTTTCTTTGGGCCAAGGCTCATTTAAAATGGACTGTGGCAAAGTGGAAAACTGTTCTGTGGTCAGACGAATCAAAATGTGAAGTTCTTTTGGGAAAACTGGGACGCCATGTCATCCGGACTAAAGAGGTCGAGGACAACCCAAGTTATCAGCACTCAATTCAGAAGCCTGCATCTCTGATGGTATGGGGTTGCATGAATGCGTGTGGCATGGGCAGCTTACACATCTGGAAAGGCATCATCAATGCTAAAAGGTATTTCCAAGTTCTAGAACAACATATGCGCCCATCGAGACGTCATCTCTTTCAGGCAAGATGGTTCTCAAGATGGCAGCGGTGAGGTGGGCTGCCATCAAGACTGCTCCGGCTACGTTTTCTCTTTTTTTGTTTATTTTATACTTTTATTTAAGTAGTTACACTTCCATCTACACAAGATAGACATCATTAGATATGACAGACACTCATATCTATTGGTGTACAATGCACTCACCTTTCGCCGTTTTTAAACCCGGACCCATGCTGGCCGAGTGAGATCCTGAGGAAGAACAACGGATGTGACCCGTATCGGCATCCGCGAGGGAAACAAGCCGGCGTCAGAAACAGGCTGAAGGCACGCACACACCGCGCTTCCTTACCTAGTATCCTGTTAGCCAATGGTCAGTCACTGGAAAACAAGCACAACGACCTCAGGCCAAGGGTCAAGTTCCAGAGAGACATTCGGGACTGCAACCTTCTCTGCTTCACCGATGTCACCGAGACATGGCTGAACCCAGTGGTACCGGACCACATCATGCAGCCGGCCGAGTTCCGAAGTCAAGAGGAGGTGGAGTGTGTCTGATGGTGAACAACCACTGGTGCGACAGTGTGAGCATTGTTCCTCTTTCACGCTCCTGCACACCAAAACTGGAACTACTGACCATCAAATGTCAGCCCTTTTATCTACCTCGGGAATTCAGTTCGGTCATAGTCAGTGACGTTTATATTCCATCACAAGCGGACACGGACACTGCAGTATGGGACTTACATGAGACACTAACGCAACAGCAAACACAGCATCAGGACGCTGCACTCATTGTGGTAGGAGATTTCAACAGTGCCAACTTCAAGCGCGCACTACCGAACTTTCATCAGCACATCAACTGCACCACCAGGGGCGAAAGAACACTGGACCACGGCTATACAACAATTAAGAAAAGCTACAAGGCACAATCACGTCCATCGTTTGGGAAATCAGACCATGCCGCCATCTTCCTCATGCCTGTTTACAAACAAAGGTTGAAACAGGAAGCTCCGGTTCAAAGGGACGCTTTGAATGACGCAGACTGGGACATGTTCTGGCGCGGCTCTGATGACGTCAACATGTTTACTTAAGCAGTTGTGGGATTTATCGGGGAAACTAGCAGATGCTACAGTGCAGAAAACTACTATCAGAACGTTTCCCAACCAGAAGCCGCGGGTGTATAAAACGATCCGCGACACTCTGAGATCCCGCTCTGTTGCCTACAACACGGGGCTCGCCACGGGGGACATGGAAGAGTACAAGGTACAAGGTTCTTACAGTGTTTGCAGAGCGGTGAAGGATGCAAAGCGGCGCTACGGGAGGGAACTAAATTCACAGTTTCAACATGGTGGCTCTAGGAGCCTGTGGCAGGGACTAAGGACAATAACTATAAAACACCATCTTCTACAATGGTAAATGCGGACGCTTCTCTGGCAGATGACACCTTTTACGCTCGTTTTGAGGCTGCAGAGGTAAACACGTTCACCATCTCAGAGCATGACGTGAGGTGGGCATTCAAGAGAGTGAATACCAGGAAGGCAGCAGGACCAGATGGCATAACAGGTCAGGTTCTGAAAGCCTGCGCTGACCAGCTAGCACAGGTGTTCACTGAGATATTCAACCTCTCCCTGGAACAGTCTGTTGTCCCCTCATGTTTTAAACAGTCCACCATTGTTCCTGTCCTGAAGAAACCCCAGCCCGCCTGGATAAAGGACTATCGGCCTGTAGTTTTGACCTCAGCAGTGATTAAGTTCTTCGAGAGACTGGTCAGAGACTTCATCAATGCATCACTACCAGACACACTGGACCCACTACAGTTTGCGTACCGTCAGAACCGCTCTACTGAAGACACCATTGCTCATCTCCTCCACACCACGATGAGCCACCTGGACCAAAGAAACGGGAATTATGCAAAAATGTTGTTCGTGGACTACAGTTCAGCGTTTAATACTATAATTCCCTCCACACTCACCTCTTAGTTGGAGGTCCTGGGACTCAGCCAGCCGCTGTGTCAATGGATCTCTAACTTCCTGACAGACAGACAACAACCCGTATGGGTGGGAAAACACATCTCATCCACCCACACCCTCAGCACTGGAGCTCCCCAGGGTTGTGTTCTGAGCCCCCTGTTGTACTCGCTGTACACATTTGACTGTGTGGCCACATCCAACTCCACCACCATCATCAAGTTTGCTGACGACACTGTTGTGGTGGGCCAGATCTCCAACAATGATGAGACAGCCTACCTACAGGAGGTTAAAAACATTGAAAGATGGTGCCAGGAGAACAACCTCCTCCTGAACATCAGCAAGACTAAGGAGTTGATCGTGGACTTCAGCACAAAGCGGGAGCGGTCATGTCTCCAGTGGAAAGAGTGGACAGTTTCCGGTATTTGGGTGTTCACATCACACAGGATCTGTCTTGGTCTTGTCACACTAACACCCTGGTGAACAAGGCCCGGCAGCGTCTGGACCATCTGAGACGCTTAAGGGACTTTGAACTACCCTCTCAGGCTACCCTCTCCTTTGATGGCGGGCGCAGCTTGGTCCCTATCCAATGCTGGGGCTGTCTCTCTGGATCCGGCCTTCGTCCTGGCTCCGATCTTCGCCGGTGGTTTTGCTCCGATTCTAGCCTCCGCGATGAGCCCTCACTCACATTCACTCCCCGTTCGTTATTGTTTTTGTTGGACTTCCCGTACTGCATGTGTTTATGGCTTCATGTAGGACTCTTTATGTTCGGTTTCATCCGGACTCCCGATATCCTGCACCAGCTACGCACTTCCTTTCAGCGCAGCTCGGATCATCTACGCTTCTCCCCAAGCACACCTCGGACTCTCTCTACCCAAAGACTGCCGTGTGTGAGTGTGTGTGCGCACATGTGCGTGTGTGCTTGTGTGTATCTCTCCGTCACTCGCTGTATTAAACCCGAGCGAACCGTACTTCGGCTTCCGCCTCCATTTCATTCGTACCCTGACACCTACACAACTATTAAAAAAGTGCAACCATTAAATTTTTGTTTTTCAAGATGGTAACATAGTTCACTGAGGTGTGGTGGCTAATGGGAACAGTAGTCCCTCACTGTAATACTGAAAACTTAATTACTTGAGAAACTGACACTTTTTTACATAGAAAAAAATATATTAAATGTTAACTGATCAAGTATCATTTATTTCTGCTTTTTTTTTTTTCGTTCTTTCTTTTTTTTAGATGCATTTCTTGTCAGGAACACCACAAACGTTACTGGTAAGATACTTCAAGATAACACTATACACAATGAACACATAAACATCATAGAAACAGTCAAAGTCACAAGTATCATTAGCATCCTTTAACAAGTTAAATGAAATTACAAGAGACGGTGTAAAGACATCTGAGCAGTAAGTTGACCTAAAAAGGACAAATGGTCTTGTCTTCATTCACTTGAAAAGAGGCTTCCCTTTTTGATAGATGAAATAAATATAATCCCAATTTCAAGAAAACGTTTAGAATATCTTTCCACAATAGAGCAAAGAAACATATCAAACTGAGGAATTGTACAATTTAAGCATAATATAAGGTAATTTTGAAATTGATGGTTACAACATGTCCCAAAAAAGTTGAGATGGGGCAACAAAAGTCTGAAAAAAGTAAGTTTTATTTAAATAAAAATGTTGGAGAAACATTTTGCAGCTAATTGAGTTAATTGACAGCAGGCCAGTAAGATGATTGTGTATAAAAAGTGTTTCTTAGAGAGGCAGAGTCTCTCAGAAGTAAGGATGGGCAGAGCTTCACCAATTTGTAAAAGACTGTGTTTACAAGTCATGGAACAATTTCAAAATAATTTTCCTCAACATAAAATTGCAATACAGATGACTATCTTATAATTTACAGTACATAATATCATCAGAAGTTTTAAGGGACAAGGGCACTGCATTTAAAACAGTCGTGATTCTGTAAAAGAAATCACTGCATGGGCTCATTAACACCTTCAGAAATCATTGTCTGTGAACACAGTTTGTCATGTCATCCACATATGCAGGTTAATTAAATGTCTATAATGCAAAGAATAATGCATTTAAAATAAACTGAGGTTAAATAGAAAACTGTTCTGTAAACAGAATAATAAACATTTTTATTTCTTTTTGGAAAGCATAGACCCACGTTCTCTGGACTAAAGAGAAAAGGGCTTGTTATCACCGCTCAGTTCAAAAAGCCACTTTTCTGATGGCATGGGAGTGCATTTGTAGCTGTGGAATGGGCAGTTTGCACCTTTGGAAAGGCTCCATCTATGCTAAATGTTTTAAAGCAATACAAGCTTCCATCCAGAAAACGTATTTTTCACAGAAGGCCTTGCATATTAGAGCCAGACAAAGTTAACTGCACACATAATCCATTATGATAGCGTGACTTTATAGTAGAGTCATGGAGAAGTCTGTTGTGTAGACCTTTTGAATCAAATCAAATCAAATCAAAATTGTATTTGTCACATACACATACATACAGGGTAAGACATGCAGTGAAATGCTTTTTACGACAGTCCGGCATGAGGGAATGGGATGGGGAGAAAAATAAAACAAAGAAAAAGAAGGCAGATAAAGAAAACATATAAACACTATATAATACAAGCATATATATATATATATATATATATATATATATGAGGAAAAAAAAATATATATACAGGGAGCGCAGAATTATTAGGCAAGGTGAATTTTTGAGGAGTAATTTTATTTGAGGATTTAATTTGAACAACAACCATGTTCTCAATGAACACAAAAAACTCATTAATATCAAAGCTGAATATTTTTGGAAGTAGTTTTTAGTTTTAGCTATTTTAGGGGGATATCTGTGTGTGCAGGTGACTATTACTGTGCATAATTATTAGGCAACTTAACAAAAAACAAATTTATACCCATTTCAATTATTTATTTTTACCAGTGAAACCAATATAACATCTCAACATTCACAAATATACATTTCTGACATTCAAAAACCAAACAAAAACAAATCAGTGACCAATATAGCCACCTTTCTTTGCAAGGACACTCAAAAGCCTGCCATCCATGGATTCTGTCGGTGTTTTGATCTGTTCACCATCAACATTGCGTGCAGCAGCAACCACAGCCTCCCAGACACTGTTCAGAGAGGTGTACTGTTTTCCCTCCTTGTAAATCGCACATTTGATGATGGACCACAGGTTCTCAATGGGGTTCAGATCAGGTGAACAAGGAGGCCATATCATTCGATTTTCTTCTTTTATACCCTTTCTTGCCAGCCACGCTGTGGAGTACTTGGATGTGTGTGATGGAGCATTGTCCTGCATGAAAATCATGTTTTTCTTGAAGGATGCAGACTTCTTCCTGTACCACTGCTTGAAGAAGGTGTCTTCCAGACACTGGCAGTAGGACTGGGAGTTCAGCTTGACTCCATCCTCAACCCGAAAAGGCCCCACAAGCTCATCTTTGATGATACCAGCCCAAACCAGTACTCCACCTCCACCTTGCTGGCGTCTGAGTCGGACTGGAGCTCTCTGCCCTTTACCAATCCAGCCACGGGCCCATCCATCTGGCCCATCAAGACTCACTCTCATTTCATCAGTCCATAAAACCTTAGAAAAATCAGTCTTGAGATATTTCTTGGCCCAGTCTTGACGTTTCAGCTTGTGTGTCTTGTTCAGTGGTGGTCGACTTTCTGCCTTTCTTACCTTGGCCATGTCTCTGAGTATTGCACACCTTGTGCTTTTGGGCACTCCAGTGATGTTGCAGCTCTGAAATATGGCCAAACTGGTGGCAAGTGGCATCTTGGCAGCTGCACGCTTGACTTTTCTCAGTTCACGGGCAGTTATTTTGCGCCTTGGTTTTTCCACACGCTTCTTGCGACCCTGTTGACTATTTTGAATGAAACGCTTGATTGTTCGATGATCACGCTTCAGAAGCTTGGCTATTTTAAGACTGCTGCATCCCTCTGCAATATATCTCACTATTTTTGACTTTTCTGAGCCTGTCAAGTCCTTCTTTTGACCCATTTTGCCAAAGGAAAGGAAGTTATATAATTATGCACACCTGATATAGGGTGTTGATGTCATTAGACCACACCCCTTCTCATTACAGAGATGCACATCACCTAATATGCTTAATTGGTAGTAGGCTTTCCAGCCTATACAGCTTGGAGTAAGACAACATGCATAACGAGGATGATGTGGTCAAAATACTCATTTGCCTAATAATTCTGCACTCCCTGTATATGCATAAAAGATGATATACAAAATATGCTTATGGCAGTAAACAGTAAACAATTTAAGCTGGTTTATGTGATTGTCCATAAAGTGTCTATGTGCGTTATGGTCAGAGGTGGGTAGTAACGAGTTATATTTACTCCGTTAGATTTACTTGAGTAAGTTTTTGAAAAAATTATACTCCTAGGAGTAGTTTTAAATCACTATACTTTTTACTTTTACTTGAGTAGATTTGTGAAGAAGAAACTGTACTCTTACTCTGCTACATTAGGCTACAATGAGCTCATTACTTTTCTTTTTACCTCTTTGGTATTCTACGCATCAATTTTAATGTTTTATTTTGATAGAGAGAGAAACTTCTGCTAAGGCTCTACCACATGACTGTGTTTCACCAATCAAAAGTAGTTGTGCAGTCTCGTCATGTTACCATAATTAATCTCAGCCGCAGGACAGGTTAGTTAGCAACACAAACATGTCAGAATCAACCGTCGGCATTGCAGACACAAATGAGGAGAAAAACCGACACACCTGGCCTCATATTGAAAGCACGTTTACCTTGTAAAAGTGCGAGAGAGCAGCTTTATGAGGTTCTGTTCTGTCACTGGAGACACACACACACACACACACACACACACACACACACACACACACACACACACAGTTTATGAGAATTTATGGGCTGCCTCATTCTAGTTCTGCCTGGAAAAAAGAATAAAGGTTTGGAAATTTGTGTTACTTGTGCGTATTTATTTTTTATTTATTATTATTTTATTTATTTTATTTATTGAGTACTTATATTTACCTGAATTATTTTAATTAAACCTATTTTGTAAATCATTAATTTTAATTTTTTTTTATTGATTGGATGAGCCATAATTTGCCTGAAGATTTTTTTTTTATTTTTGTCTGTCTGATTGTTGTCTTGTGTTAAAAATAAATTAGAGGTTATTTAAAGTTACTCAGTACTTGAGTAGTTTTTTCACCGAGTACTGTTTTACTCTTATTCAAGTAATTATTTGGATGTCTACTTTTTACTTTTACTTGAGTAAAATACATATTATTCTGAAGTAACAGTACTTTTACTTAAGTACAATTTTTGGCTACTCTACCCACCTCTGGTTATGGTATGGTATAAAATATAAAGTGCACTGTGTTGTGCGAGTCCAGAGCTAAAGTGACAGTCGAGAGTTTAAAGTGTCATAGTGACACTGACACTGAACGCACCACCCTCTGAAAGGGCTCGCCAGTCCTGCATGTTGCTGTTCCCAAACCAGGAAGTGATGCTACCTGTCAGAGCGCTCTCAATGGTGCAGGTATAGAAAGTCTTTAGCACCTCAGAGATGGTACAGACGCTGATGGTACAGTTGCTGCCAGGCCTTCTTCACCAGGATGTTGGTGTGACAGGACCATGTGCACACCTAGGTACCGGAAACTGTCCACTCTCTCCACTGAGGTCCCGCTGATATTTATCGGTTGGTATGACTGCTCCTTTTTCGTGCGGAAGTCCACAATCAACTCCTTAGTCTTGCTGATGTTCAGGAGAAGGTTGTTCTCCTAGCACCATCTCAGCAAACTTGATGATGGTGGTGGAGTTGGAATTGGCCACACTTGTGATCTGTCTGTCAGGAAGTTAGAGATCCATTGACACAGCAAATGTTGTCACTGAGTGCGAGTGTTGAGGGAATTATGGTGTTAAATGCTGAACTGTAGTTAACAAACAGCATCTTTGTATAGTTCCCATTTCTGTGGTCCAGGTGGCTCATCGTAGTGTGGAGGTGATGAGCAATGGCGTCCTCAGTAGAACGGTTCTGATGGTATGCAAACTGTAATGGGTCCAGTGTGTCTGGTAGTGATGCAGTGATGAAGTCTCTGACCAGTCTCTCAAAGCACTTCATCACTACTGAGTTCAGGGCTACAGGGTGGTAGTTGTTAAGGCAGGCGGGCTGATGTTTCTTCGGGACAGGAACAATGGTGGACTGTTTGGAACATGAGGGGACAACAGACTGTTCCAGTGAGAAGTTGAATATCTCAGTGAACACCTGTGCTAGCTGGTCAGCGCAGGCTTTCAGAACCCGACCTGGTCATGATTTGGTGCTGCTGCCTTCCTGGTATTCACTCTCTTGAATGCCCTCCTTACGTCATGCTCCAAGAAGGTGAATGTGTTTTTCAATCCAGCTTTCTTGGCGTGCAAGCTGTTTGTGCCACTAGCGCCGCAAGAGTGGTTAGCTGCAGCCTTGAAACGAGCGTAAAAACATGTTTAGCTTGTCTGCTAAAGAAGCGTCTGCATTCACCATTCTAGAAGATGGTGTTTTGTAGTCCATGATTGTTCTTAGTCCCTGCCACAGGCTCCTAGAGCCACCATGTTGTACTTATCCATGTCCCCGGTGGCGAGCCCCGTGTTGTAGACAAAGGAGCGGGATTTCAGAGCGCCGCGGATGGTTTCACCACCAAATGACACAAAAAAGTACACCCAGAAATTTTAAGCAACTCGAATCCTGTATCAGACACATAAGAAACAACATTCCTCTCCCAAAACGTCAACAATTAGTCTCTTCGGATAACAGATGTATATAGACAAAAGCTGTGATTCTACACATCCTGCATCTAGTAGCACAGTAGCATACACATGGCCCTGTCTCAACTTTTTTAAAACCTGTTGCAGCCATCAAATTTAAAATGTCCTTATTTTTTGGACATTTTATCTTAAATAGTTCATATTCTCAGTTTAAACATTTTATATGTTTGTTTATTGTGAATAGAGTATGAATTTAGGAGATTTACAAATCATTACATTGCTGTGCTTATGTACATTTAAGATAGTGTCTTAACTTCTTTGGAATTAGGGTTGTGTATGAGACTAGACCTGCCTCAGATGTTTAAAGTAAGCCATCTAGTAAGAGATCATAGATTTTTAAAGATTGAGAGAGCTTGGAAAATTGTGTTTATATAGTTTATGAACTTTGTAAATTATTAAAAGGATTACAAAAGGACTGTTTACAAAAGGACTTATTGTTCACATCATAATGCAGCATAAATATGTACAATATGCTAAATTTCTACATCTTTATATATGCATTCTACATCCTCATATAATATAATAGCGGTCAGTTAGCGGGTTAGTTTTGTCTTATCTTGCTGATACTATTATACTATTATACTTTTATACTGTATACTGTAATTTTTTACTTTTGAGAATTATTTATATTTATAGTACAAATTCTTAATCTTTTATACATTTGTTTAGTATTGCAAAAAAAAAAAAAAAAAAGGCACTTAAACGTAAACCTTTTTTTGTTTTGTTTTTTACCACTGTGTGTAAGGGACTGTAAAATGAGAGGGATTAGAGAGTGTGAATAAGGAGTTATGCTTTGTGTGTGTGTGTGTGTGTGTGTGTGTGTGTGTGTGTGTGTTTTTCAAGTCAACTTCTTTCAAATAGGCTTTTATTGTCAATCCAACAAAATACAAAGCAGGACCAAGGTGCTGCATAAGAAAATATAAATCAACAAAAGTAAATTTTGTAACATAGAATTACACAAAAATGACTGGGGCATGACATAAAGAGCACGTGCACAAGATTTAGTGGAAAAAGAGTAACTGTCAGGAATCCCCCTGCCACGCCCCCTTCACGGGCTGTCACACCTGGGCATTTCCCGAAGCACTCCGCTTCTTCTTTCGTGCGTGCCTCGCCCGCACGGAGATGTTGCGCTCTCGGCTTCAATGAACACACCTGATGCTCATTGACTCTAATCACCTGCCTCTATTTAAACCCTTCACTCCCACACACTCACTGTCTGTTATTAAATGTGTGTTCACGGATGTTTGCTTAGGTTCATGTGCGTGTTTATCGGCTTATGCGCGTTTTCCGCTCCGTAACCGTTTTCTCTGACTTCTCTCTCCACGACTGCGCTTGCCCTTCCGGAGCGCACCCTGGATTACCCCGATCCTCCCGGTACGGCTGCATTTGTTTTCCCAGTGTGGATTAAGTTTCTATGTTCCTGCCCAGCAACCCGCTTTCCCACGCGCATCTGTGGATTACTCGTCCCGAGCGGAGGGAGGTGGTAGCTCAGTGGTTAAGGCATTGGGCTTCGGATCAGAAGATCACAGGTTCAAATCCCACCACCACCAAGCTGCCACTGCTGGGCCCTTGAGCAAGGCCCTAAAACCCTCCCCTGCTCAGTTGTAAGTCACTCTGGATAAGGGCGTCTGCCAAATGCCGCAAATGTAAATGTAAATATATACTTTCGGTTTGTGACTCTCCGTATCTGGTGTTAGTGTTTTAAGTTTTTTGAGTTAAGGCTTTGCCTTTTGTTTGAATTAAAACTCTGTTTGCTGGTATTTCGGCTTCTGACTCCATATCTCCGCATAACAGTAACATATACAATAGACACTGCATGTATATTGTATGTGAAAATTATCACTTGTCAGGGACCTGGGTGCGGGGCTAGGTGAGTGGATGATAGGACCCAAATGCAGGATGCTCCAGACCATATGAGTCGAGAGAGAAGGGTTGCACAAGCAGAAAATATTTAATGACCAAACACAATAGCACAAAAACACAGTCGTGGCACGCACAGGGTTAAAGTAGAAAAAAAAGATGAGAAGGATAGAACAGGCAGGAAAGCAACATATCTGAAAACTTAAGAGCAAACAACAGAAGCACACACAGGGTTAATAAAGAGAAAAAAAAGAAAACCAATAATGTACTTTTGACCACGTAGTGGGAGCACACGCTGGGTTTATACAGAGAAAAGCAGAAACGTCCGAATACTTATGAACACACCGTAGTGGCACTCACTGGGTTAATGTGAAGGTCCGTGGCACCAGGAGAGCAAACCAGGGGCGTGTCCGAAGATAGAAGCAAATCCAAAAACAGTGAGAAGGAGTGAGCCGGAGAACAGAGCAAAAGGGGAATCCAAAGATCTGAAAACCAAGATGACGCTGAACCGGAAGGGGACGTCGTGACCACGGAAATGTTCAAGCGGCTGGCTGACAGTCCCTGCCCTGGGAGGGGGGGGTACTCGTTTCTCGTTTCCACCGGGACCACCCTGGGCAAACGAGAAATCAGGCCAGGGTCCAGGACATGGCGGGCCGGAACCCAGGAGCGTTCCTCTGGACTGTAACCTTCCCAGTCCACCAAATACTGAAGGTCTGTCCCCCAACATCTGGAGCATAGGAGACGGCGCACCGAAAAGACAGGGCCCCCGTCGACGACGGCGGGTGTGGGGGGCCTGGTGGAGGGCACCAATGAGCATGCCTGGACCGGTCTGAGGCGGGAGATGTGAAAGGTTGGGTGGATGCGCAAAACACCAGGGAGCCTGAAACGCACTGCCACTGGGTTTATCACCTTGGAAATGGGAAACGGACGCATGAAACGAGGGGCAAGCTTCCTGCATATGGCCTTGAGGGGTAGGTCACGAGTAGAAAGCCAGACCTTCTGGCCGACCCAATATCGAGGGGCCGGTCGGCGTTTGCGATTGGCCCAATGCCTGTAACTCTGGGAAGACTTTAGGAGGGCTGCCCGCGCCAACAACGCTTGAACTGGGCCAGGGCAGAGGGAACGGTGGACTCGGGTTCCTGTGTAGAGAACAGCGGGGGATGGTAGCCAAACACAGCCTGAAAATGTGAGAGGCTAGTGGCAGAGGAGGGAAGAGTGTTGTGAGCATATTCAGCCCAGATAAGCTTCTCCGACCATGTGGAGGGGTCTTGGGTGCAGTGAATACGGAGCCTGGTCTCGAGTTCCTGGTTGATCCTTTCAGTTTGACCATCAATCTGAGGGTGAAACCCTGAGGAGAGGCTGACGAAAATCCCCAGGAGGTGGCAAAACTCCTTCCAAAAATGGGCAGTAAATTGTGGGCCCCGATCGGACACAACGTCCCGAGGCAAAACGTGCAGGTGGAAAACGTGTTGGAGCAGGAGCTGGGCTGTTTCCTTCGCAGAGGAAAGCTTGGGCAGGGGAATGAAGTGACCCATCCTCGAGAACCTGTTGACCACCATGAGAATGGCCGTATGACCAGCGGACGGGGGAAGGCTGGTAACAAAATCCACAGCAATGTGTGACCATGGGCGTCGGGGTATAGGGAGTGGGTGAAGGAAACCTACTGGACACCCCCTAGGGTTCTTGTGTTGATTGCATGTGGGACAGGTAGCCACGAATTTGCAAATGTCCCTGCGGACAGATGGCCATCAAAAACGCCTCAGGAGCATGGCCGAGGTACAAGGAGTACCTGGGTGACAGAAGAAAGGGGAGCTGTGGCACCACTGGAGGACTTCGGAACGAAGGTGTGCGGGCAAGTAAAGCCTATGTGGCGGGCAGCCCTCAAGAACAGGTTGACCGACGGTGGCCCGCTAGACCTTCTTCTTAATCTTCAAGCTGAGAGCGTGGATGGAACCGTGGCGGGAAGTATGGGGTCGGGTGGTGGTTCCTTCTCATCAGGGGAGTGCAAAAGGGACAAGGCATCAGGCTTTTCATTTAGCGACCCAGGCCGGTAAGACAAGGAGAAGTTAAATAGCCCAAAAAACAACCCCCAACGTGCTTGACGTGAATTCAGGCGCTTGGCAGTCCGCAGATATTCCAAATTATGATGATCGGTCCAGACAAGCAACGGAACTTCGGACCCCTCCAGCCAGTGACGCCATTCCTCCAGGGCCAACTTAACAGCCAAGAGCTCACGCTCACCAACAGGGTAGTTCTGCTCAGCTGGGCTGAGGCGGCGGGAAAAAAATGCACAGGGGTGCAGGCGGTTGTCCTGGGCACCTCTCTGGGACAAAACGGCCCCTACACCCAGATCCGAGGCGTCCACCTCCACCACAAATTGACGGGTTGGATCCGGAAGGGCTAGGACCGGGGCCGAGGTGAAGAGACTCTTCAGTTTGTTAAATGCCCGTTCAGCCTCTGGGTTCCAGTTAAAAGCCTGACATATGGAGGTAAGGGAGTGAAGGGGGGCCGCAACAGAGCTATAGCCCCTAATGAAATGCCAATAGAAATTGGCAAAACCCAAAAACCTCTGTAACTGCTTACGGGTGGTGGGTTGGGGCCAGTCCTTTACCCCTTGAATCCTGGCTTGGTCCATCTGGACGTGATCGGCAGAAAGGACAAATCCAAGGAAGGTGGTGCTGGACACATGGAAATAGCATTTCTCCGCCTTAACATATAATCCATTCTGGAGGAGCCGCCCGAGTACCGATTGCACATGCTGGTCAATGGGTACCAGTTCTTGACGGTTATGGCATTTAGGCTCCGATAGTCAATGCAGGGACGGAAGCTCTTGTCCTTATTTTTTCACAAAGAAGAACCAAGCACCTGCCGGAGAGGAAGACGGGTGGATAATGCCAGCAGCCAGCGACTCCTGAATGTATTGGATCATGGCCGCCTGCTCGGGTGCTAAAAGATGGTAAAGCCGGCCACGGGGTGGCATAGTTCCCTTTAGGAGATCAATGGTGCAATCATAGGGCCGATGCGAGGGCAAGGAATAGGCTCGAGTCTTGCTAACACTGCACTGAGGTCATGGTAGACAGATGGACCTGAACTGAGGTCAGATGTAGTCTCCGGAGAGCAGGAGACTGGCCCGGGGGAAGACGGAGTAAGGCAGTGAGATTGGCAATAGGTTTCCCATTTGGGAATCGCTGGACCTGTCTAGGCGGGGGTTGTGCTTGCCGAGCCAGGGAAATCCGAGCATGACTGCGGCGTGAGAAGAAGTAATTTACATTTGCGGCATTTAGCAGACGCCCTTATCCAAACGACGTACAAAAGTGCTTTAAATCTCTAGTAGTGAATA
>MU559912.1:13010-24393 GCA_024362625.1 Silurus asotus | reverse complement strand
CAACAATGCCGGAGCAAGTTCTGAGATGATATGAGAATTGTTTACTCTCCACATTAAACAGCTCAAAGAACTCTGGTCTGTCTAATGAACGATTACTTTGGTCGTCCAAAATTACATAAGCTTTGATTGCCATGTCTTTAAAACCCTTGGGGAGAAGCTTTACGAGGCAGATTTTTGAGCATGAGCGGTTCCACTGCCCTGGACCGCAAACCTTTGTGCAATTTGTACACCAGTCATGTTGGAATGATCTTCTTTCTCCCCGCCATCCTCTTGTGATGATGAAGGAGCCCGAGTGGTTTGCAGTGGTGGGCCAGGGTGCATGGCCTCATCGTAACTGTTGCCGCCACATTCTGTGCACTTTACGGAAAGACTAACATTCCCTTGCGAGGTGAGAAACTGAAGAGCAGCATTTAAAACATATTCCTTTCTCTTTGAGGAAGGCCTTTCTGTCGTCGAGAAGTTTGTTCCTGAATGCTCTACACCGTTTCAAGGGGTGGGGTTTATTGTGTATCGGACAGCTTTTGTTAGGGTCATCATTAGCTGCACTCACATCTGTTTTGTGCACTGAGATAGGTTTGTGGGTACGAAAACTCTTCCCAAAGGGTCTATCTGGTTTTGTGGTTACTGTAACGCTGTTTTGGATCATAAAGCTAGGGTCGTTTCGCTTCTTTGCCTCATAGCACATGAAATTGCAACAATGTTCGAAGGGAGGAAAGTGACCATGATTTTGTTCTTTGTACCATGACCCTGAAGTCATCCACTTTTCTTGAAGTCTGTATGGAAGCTTGTCTACAATTGGTCCAATTCCACATGAGGTGTCAAGGTATGAAAGACCTGAGAGATAACCATCTTCCTTTGCACCTTGGATTTCTGTAAGCAAATCACCTAGTTCACGTAATTTGTTGTGCTCTTTAGCTGAAACTCTTGGAAAACTGTCCAACCGCTGAAACAGTGACTTCTCAATAATTTCTGGTGCAGCATAAGACTCACATAGCCTTTCCCATGCTTTGTGTAAGGCAAGATTAGGGTTGCTGGCATGTACTGAGCAGATGCGCTTCACCTGTTCGCCAGATTCTTTTCCCAGCCATTTTATCATGAGATCCAATTCTTGGGCTGCTGTGAGGTGAACTTCATGAGCTGCACTGGTAAATGAGGAATACCATGAACGATAATTCTCAGGCTTATCATCAAATTCGTACAGTCCTCAATTAACAAGGTCTCGTCGTGCTAAATACTGTGCCAGTGGCTCCGCATGATGTGGTGTGCTAGCTGGAGGACTGTATCGAGGAACATATGGCTTTGCATGGGCATTCATGATGGAGCTTCTTTTCTTATCTTCAGATTTCATCCCACTTTCAGGCTCATCAGGTAAGTTTGGTGCAGGTAGATGCATGATATCTGTTTTCTCGCTCTTTGGCTTGTTGTTAATAGACTGTGTATGAAAGAGATCTTTTACAGGTTAATTCCATGTTATGAAGCTCTGCGATGTTATGTTTTGTGAGTCAGTGTGGACTGGAGGAGCGACAGGTAAGGCCGATAAGTTTAAAAATGAAGGCAAACCCTGAAGGTTGGTTTGAGAATTGACATTCACTGGTACGTTCTATTCTAACTTTCTCCGATTCAGATCCAGCTTCAGCACGCATTGCTAGTTCAGCATCTTCTAGCACTTGTGCCTCCACTGAGGCTGCATCAGCTTCACGTTGTAGCGTTAACATTTCCAACTCTGTGTTAATTCTAACGGTTTCCAGCTGATTTTGAGCTTCTCGTGTAGCCCTTTCCATTTTCAGTTTAGCTTCTTGGCTAGCATACGTCGCTCTCACTTTAGCGGCTTCGGCTCGGGCGTGAGCTGCGCTTGCTGATGAAGCACATGACCTGCTACTCCTAGCGCTGCACACAGACGACTTGCTGCTCGTTGCCATATTGATCACTTCAAACATCAACTTGCCTTTTCACTGTAGTGTTCTCGTACAGTGTGTTGGAACTCTGACTAAACACCAAGATAAACCAAGTAGCCAATGAAGACAGAGTCGTAGTAAGGTTGACCATTTACTGTGACCTCCTCATTAACATGTGGTGAAAACTGTAATAAAACATTACATAAAATATAGAATAAAATATCAAAACATTCAGAACCTATGTTTTGATAAACACACCATTATAAGTAACTAACAACAATTCACTTGTAGCAATAACACGAGCTACTAGCATTGCTTGTACACACGTAGCAAACAACAGTTTACAACATCCGATCAAACATCACATTTCCTATCTAAAGAGAGAAAAATCAACTCACGGCATTGCGTCTCTGTGGTTTAAAGCTGAAGCAATACTATTTAACGAGAGCAAAACTTCCTTCTTGTTTTACATGCCGAACCGAAAAACTAGCAGGAAGGGATCCAACAGGAAGTGACCAAACAGGAAGTGACATCATCCAATTATATTTTACAAATTAATCCTGAGAATATTAAATAACATATGCAAACCGAATATTTAAAGGTTAACTCCCCTTAAAGGACAACACAGACAGGCTTTGGGTCGTGGCCAGTCTGAACATCTCCGTGTAAACGCCACTCTTCACCTTGTAAACCAGAGTCACCCGTTCACTGTGCAGTTTTTTGGCTCTTCATCCTCTCCTTCTGAAAAGAAGGGAATAGTATCTCATGACAAAGTAGTTAAAGGATTGTAAGACTGATTTGATTTTGAAATGAATCTGAACATGGTCAAGTTTGCTCACAGATCAAACCTTTCTGTGGAAGATCCCTTTTGTGGACTTCAGCTCAGCCCTTAAAACAATCATTCCAGATGTTCTTCTCAACATCTTTAAGATTGTTAAGATTGTTAAGTGTTAAACTTGAAAACATGAACAGCAATGTCATGGGTATATATAAAAAAAAAAAAAACTAGTCAGTGCAGTGTCACTGTGGCTACTCACTCTGTACCTGACTTTGTTTGGGCATTAAAACGCTAAAGAATCCCTAGCGCTAGTGGGTAAATTGGTTACCATTTAACATGAACGCAGAATTTGCATTCATGGCTCACCCTAACTGCTAATTGAACCAATACACAGAGAAAGTACATTACTGAAAACTGGAAGTGATCAGTTGTAAATGTGAAATTACCGCTTTGATGTGAAATTTATATTAAAGCATCACTTTCTTTCTAATTTAGATAGCAGGGTTCGATATTGAAGACTGCATTATTACTACAAAGTTAGGGAAAGTCTTTCCCACCAGCCAAGATGACTGGAAGTAATTTTTGTTATGAAAAATTCTATAGAAACACTTCTGTTTTTGTAATTTTTTCTTATAAATTTCTGAAGTTTAATGGAATTTTTTTTTTCTTTCAGGATCCTTTTTACAGATATAAAGCCCAAACTGACTGCTCTGTTCGAGGGAGGGTTTAAGGTTAGTCCAAAAAAATGAAATACAGTATATAGTGCCTGTCAAAGATGTTTTTTTAATGGTTTTTGAGACATGCATGGTCCTTTTTTTTATATGCAAAAAAACCCCTAGATAATGAAGACTTACTTAGACCAAACAAATATAGAAATGTACAAATGTTCCACTTTATTTTCAGAGAAAAATCCTCCCTTAGCATGTATAACAGATTTGCACACTCTTGGCATCCATCCATTTATCCAAACATTTAGCTGAAATACTTTTTTTTAATAGGAACCAGACTCAAGAGGGAACCCATCCTCATCTGTGTGGAATCGAATGTCCATTTATTACATTTAAATGATGTTAAGGTGCAGTGATAGTAAACAGATGCAAACTGTAGTCCTGTGTCAGTGTAGCAGAATGTTAACATTAATTACAGTCCAAATCCCTCCCCAAAGCTCCCATTCTTACTCTGTAATTTCATGGATCCCCAGGTTGTAAAACATCCCTAGCTGCACAGAGGCATGCTGGGACAATCCATTCAGATCTGCTCCTGTAGAAGAAAAATCTCCTGATAAAAGGCTTGACTAAATAAATGTTTTCAGAGTCTACTTGAACACTGAGACTGTGTCTGAGTCAAGAACACTAATTGGAAGGTTGTTCCATAACTGTGGGGCTTTATAAGTGAATGATCTGCTGTATAATTCATTACTTGAGGTACTTGAGGTACCAACAAATAGCCTGCACCCTTTGATCTAAGAAGTTCACTCAGATACTGAAGTGTGAGACTGTCATGTGCTTTATACCTCAGTAGTAGTGTTTTCTAATCAATGTGAGATTTTATTGGGAGCAGTGTAGACTGATTAAAACAGGGGTGATGTGGTCATATTTTCTAGATCTAGTGAGGACTCTTGCTGCACTTACTCAAACTCCCAGACAGTTAAGCATTACAATAGTCTAATCTAAGTGTAACAAAAGCATGAACAACATTTTCTGCATCCTGTAACGACATCATATTTCTAATTTTAGCAAAATTTCGGAGGTGAAAGAAGGCGATCCTGGTAATATTATTCACATGAGCCTTAAAGAAAAGACTTGAGTCAAAAATCACATCAAGGTCTTTAACTGCTGTACACACTGAGACAGAAACACCATCCAGAGATGCTATGTAGTCGGAAAGTTTACCTCTAGCTGCATGTGTTCCTAGTAAAAGTACTTCCGTCTTATCCGAGTTGAGCAGAAGGACGTTATCAAGAATCAATTCAATATAAGTGAGTAAGCCCTGCCCACAAGTCACACAGCCTCTTCTTTCTGAATGTACAGTACAGACCAAAAGTTTGGACACACCTTCTCATTTAAAGAGTTTTCTTTATTTTCATGACTATGAAAATTGTAGAGTCACACTGAAGGCATCAAGGGCTATTTGACCAAGAAGTAGTGTGATGGATTGCTGCGCCAGATGACCTGGCCTCCACAGTCACCGGACCTGAACCCAATCGAGATGGTTTAGGGGTGAGCTGGACCGCAGAGTGAAGGCAAAAGGGCCAACAAGTGCCAAGCATCTCTTGGGGAACTCCTTCAAGACTGTTGGAAGACCATTTCAGGTGACTACCTCTTGAAGCTCATCAAGAGAATGCCAAGAGTGTGCAAAGCAGTAATCAAAGCAAAAGGTGGCTACTCTGAAGAACCTACAGTATGACATTTTTCAGTTGTTTCACACTTTTTTGTTATGTATATAATTCCATGTATAATTCCACATGTGTTAATTCATAGTTTTGATACCTTCATTGCAGTGGCGGCTACTGGTCTGTCAGAGAGGGGAAGCTCATTTTCGGCCCACATCATAAAATTGTCTATTTATTTTAAAGTAAATTCTGCCCTACGTTCCTTTTCAAGAAAATGGTCTGTGACCCTGTCATACCAACTAGGAGTCTTTTCAAGTGACTTGACCAGTGTCCTCTCAATGGCCAGCAGAGCTAGGCTGCTTGAACGGCCTTGGCCCATTGTGTTTCGGGTGTAGGACTTGAGTCGCTTTAAACAGGAGAAGCTCCTTTCTACACCTGCAGATGTAGCTCCAATTGTTGCCACTAATGAGAACAGTTTGTAAAGCTGAGGCATTGCACTGTCCAACTCCATGTCTTTAAGGAACACCAAGTAATCACACAGCTTTCCCCTGTTACCCTGCAAGTTCTGACCTCAGTCTTCCTGAATCAAAGTGATGGCCATAACTTTTCAGAACACTTTGGAAGGCCTCCTCTGGAAATACCTGTCTCATGTCATCAAATTTCCCTGGATTGACTGATTTTAAGAAGAGCATGCTTTCCAAATTTGAAAAACGTCAAGGAATCTGCTCCAAGATGTTATCAAGGATGGCCATGTACAGATTTTCTGTATCGCACAGCCTGCAACGCAGTTTTTATTTCGACTGAACTTGAGAAATCCGCGATGGGACTGAGTGTGAATAGCTTCAGTGATTCCTTATAGTACAGAATCGCTGTCAGTCAAAAGGAGATGCAGTCTTTCGACAGACCCTCCAATCATCACGCAGAAGCTCGGAGTCCGGGCCAGCCCACTCCCCATTTACCCCCAGAGACGCTGAGCGTCCGTGGGCGGGACGTAATCGCAGCGTTTATCCAATGACCGTCTAGTTTCGAAGCGCTGAAAAAAAACGTTCAAAGCAGCCCCATTGAAGTCAATGGATCCTGGGCTTCAATAGGGAAATGCACTGTGACGCTGCGGGAATGTATGAGAAGGAAATCGAGTCAGCCGACCTGCTATATGTAACTGATTCTGAACGAACTTGTCTTTGAGATGAACGTTTTCTAACGCATTTTTAGTCAATAAAATGTTAATACAATAGTACATATTTGACCATTAATTTTGTGACATTATAAGGGAAGCCGAGCTTCCCTTGCAGTCTTAAAGAAATCACCTCTGCTTCAGTGTGAATCTACAATTTTCACAGTCATGAAAATAAAGAAAACCCTTTGAATGATAAGGTGTGTCCAAACTTTTGGTCTGTACTGTATGAGTAAGGGAGCTTCTCCAGGCGGTGGGTGCACACTTCGAGTCCCGACCAGGTTCATCGACCGTGACGCTATAATAATTGACACGGCCGTGCTTATGAGCACTTAAGAAACAAACAAACAAACAAAAAAAACATTTAAACTGCATGCTCGACCAGTTTAGTTTTTATTCACTTTCTTTTTTACATTTTAAATGTAGTAAAAAATACGATATCTGACTTTGAAATGCGGTCAATTTAAAGTAAATGTTTTCTCAAACGGAAATACTTCAGTAAAGTACAGATACGTGAAAACACTAAATTCATTAAATTCGGTACTGTCCACCACTGATGACAATGCATTACTCACATCCGAACTGGAGGTGGGAATTGGAATCCTGTGGTTCTCTTCAAAAATAAAAACTGTTCTTTTGGCATACACAGTGTTGATTTTCACAATCTCTGAAGTTGAATACCAATTAACTCTTTGGAATGAGAGGTTTATGCATTTGTAACTCTCTGTAATCTCTCTATGCAGGTGCGAACCCGTTCTTTCGTAGAGTGCGACAACGTCCTGCTTTGTTTCTCTCAAACACCTGAGGACCAGTTATTGAACCCATGCATTTGACTGCCATGTCCAAACCTATGCATTCATGTTCTTTCCATAAATCTAAATGCAGATGCCACCCCAGTCACCGAGACGACCAGTTCCCCCTCCACTGAACCCTCTCGCATACTCAACATGGATCTTTTTCAATGTTGATCCAAAAGTCTTCTAGGCATTTAATACCTGCATCAGAACAGGAAAACTTTGAAATAGCTTCATTTTATGATGCAGTAGATCTCTCAGAAAGCACTGAAGCGTTTCGCCGTAATTCTCGACAGTACAGTATGTGATGATCAACACGACTGCTCATATTACACTAACATCGTCAGTTATAATAATTATAAGGAATAAATTGCAAATCAAGAATTTTTTTGATTATTAAAACATTATGCTCAAACAAATACAGCACAAATATGCAGACAAAAAAGTTTGTTAAAAAGGAAAACACTTGTTTCATGACAGATTTGTTTGTACATAACTTTGAATAGGGGCTATTGTGTTAAATGATTGATTTTGGCCAACAACAAATATAATCTTTACTTTGCTTATCAGGCAAACGATAAAATAGCTGTGGACAAATCACAGTGCGTCTATGTTGGATGTGAGTGGTGATATCGGATCTCAAGGAATACAAGTAAAAAATAAAAAATAAAAATAAAAATAACAAAAATACGATTTAAAAGACCGTCTGTGAATTTCTAACCCCGAAAAATAAAGTATGTTAAACTTCTGTCTAAATTTCATACCAGAAACGGCTTATTCCAAATTTCTTTATAATGAGGATCAATAGTAGCAGCTGACAGAATATAGTGGCAAGTGCTATGTATTGATAGGTTGTGGGACCTACTGTTGGTTCTGTTATGTAGGGTTTGAAACTCCTGAATAAAATAATGGAGAAGTATCCCATAGAGCACTTTTCAGTTGCTCTACCTGGAAACCACAATTCCATAAATGTAATTTATTTGGTCTTGTTTTTTATTTATTTATTTTTTTTCTCTCTACTTTATACATTACATTTGGTTAATGAAATTATAACCAAAAACTGTTGACAGTAAGATATTATTATGAGGGATAGAAGTGGTGCGCTACACTTCCTCAATTTTTTAAAATACTTACTACAGTTGGATTTTAGTTAAATAAACTACGAATCTACTCATAATATTTATTAGTACTACTTATGAATAAGCAATAATTTTATTGTGCAGGGAGACGATTTGCACTGAAAAATTAGTACCTGACTTTACCAGTGCCCTGGTGGCTCCACGATGACACTCCAAATTCTAGTGGAACATCTTTCCATAGGATTAGAGGGTAATAAATAGGGACTAAATATAACACAAGAATTTCTGAAATAAATAACAAAACAAGCTGAATAATCTATTCAGAATCAAAAACTAAGGTGGCTTCTGCATCATAAAAGCGGTTGTGTTGAGCCCTTAAAAATGTTCTTTTCACAGTTTAAGTATGAAAACTATCAACAATGTAAAACATAACACCGGATTAGCTTCTAGCTTCATTGAGGCATGGAGCTTCTGGAGGTGCTTCAACAGATTGGAGTTGCTGCTATTGCAGTAGACACGACCTTCGAACCAGAAAGACACAGCTTACATTTGACTAAAAAGTGAAATTTAAGCATATTTCCGCTTTAAGAAACTTGCCTTGCTCTCGCCTTGACTCGCCATTACTGCCGTACATACTTGAATAAACGGAAAAAATGCCCACAGTGCGTCTTCTTCGTGTTTACAGTGGTTTTCATCCACTAATTATTCCTAGGACATACTGGGGTCATGGCAAAACTGCGTCTCAGCATGTGAACGTGCCCTGAAAGAAAGCCGAAGTGTAGCAGTGAACAAAAAAAATCCGAAAGAATCTCGAAAGAGGTTATTCAAAACATATCACTGTGGTCTATTCTTCTTTGTTGCAGAACAGGACCTAACCAGCTTTGCCCTTTCTTTCATAGATATGTGGATATCAATAAGAGTGCAGGAGTTTTCTGCCGATGCTTTAACTGTACTACTTCGTTGGAACAAGCTAAGCACAATAACAGGGTGGGCATAGACATGATCATGCGGTATTGCTGCATGTTCCACATCACACGATTTACTAAGTCTAATACTCATGTACAGACATGTTAATTATAAGTAAATGACAGAAGTTCTATTACTTTACATTATTTTATATGGTGCAAATTTTAACTGTATTTCAAACATAATTCCAAAAAGAAATCCTTATTTTTGGTTCGACATTTTATGCTTAAAAAAAACAAAATTTTATTGAAATGTGATAGCAGGATTTATAAGGAATTATTACCAACAGATGAACTATTCAATTTTGGAAATGAACAGGTTGAAGGTCAAATGTCTAAAAATACCACACTTGTTGAATGGAATTTCAATTGCGCCAAAAGTTTTGAATTTTCAAGTCTAAATATATATAACAAAATAAAAAACAATGAAAAATGCCTTCAAGCCTTCCTTATCTGTAGTTTGTTTCCATTTTGGCAGTCATTGTATGTGTCATTCATAAGGTGGGCTTAATAGCCTGTTAGTCTCATCGGCTATTGAGATTCGGATCGACACCTCCCAGGAGTAGAGCGATTTTAGAGAGACTTTTGGGTTTAATACATGATTTCAGTATCCAGGTAATGAGTCTAAACATGGGAGGATACCCGACCCCCAAAGGATAAATAATTAGATGAAGAATTAGGCAAGTCATTTCCAATATGAAAGTGCACTAAAACCATTTTGTTACTTGTTTGTTGTTGACTACGCATATCTCCTAATGAAGTAAGAGCTATAAAGACTATCAAATCAACAATAAAATATACTAAAACAAATAATAAAAATACTGTATACAATATTTTGTATAAAGTGATAATAATAAAACAAATTATTAATAAAATAGATCAATTAATTTGCCCGAGTCAAGTGCACATCATGTGGAATCCTTACGGTCGGTGAATAGCTCGCGGCGGCTCTCCTCAGTTTTTACATTTTTGGGACTCCAAACAAATTTCACTTCGAGAATATTTTTTTTAGTATCCGCAAGTCAAGTCAAGTCAAGTTTATTTCTTTAACACTTTTCACAATAGACACTGTCTTAAACCAGCTTTACAGAAATCAACAGACAAGGTGAACGGTGTGCATTTATCCCTGATGAGCAGCCGTGGCGACTGTGGCAAGGAAAAACTCCCTTAGATGTTATGAGGAAGAAACCTTGAGAGGAACCAGACTCAAAAGGGGAACCCATCCTCATTTGGGTGACATCAAGAGTTTGATTGTAAATCTTTCAACAATACAGAACACTGGAGAGTGAGAACTAACATGAGCACTGGAGTATACTATTATAAGTTAATGTTCTTTCTACAGTCTTTGGTATAAAAGTAGGAGCTAGTGAGCTCAACATTTGTGATCATCAGAGATCCAGCAACAGCTTCTCCATGCCAGAGCCTTTAAACACTCCAGGAGCTACTGTCAAAACTCCACACATGTAGTGGGATCCAATTGGCACTGGTACGTCTCTAGATGGTTCAGGATGTTTGCCAGTTCGGCATCTACTTCTTTAAAGTCCATATTCTTCACGAGATGGGACGTGATTGGAGCTGGCCAAACCTCAGGGTGTCTCGGGATGGGGAGAGAAAGAGAACCAGTGGAGAGAAATTAGCGTAGCTGCTGTTCATGATATTAACAGCACAAGTTGATAATGTGCATATGATCAGATGTTCTGTAGGCTTTGCTAAAAAGATATGTTTTTAATCTGCACTTAAACTGGGAGAGTGTGTCTGAGCCCCGAACACTGTCAGGAAGACTATTCCAAAAGTTTAGGAGCTGAATGTGAAAATGCTCTACCGCCTTTAGTGGACTTTGCTATTCTAGAAACTACTAGAAGCCCAGAGTTCTGAGATCTAAAAGACTGGAGAGATACATGGGAGCCAAACCATTTAGTGCTTTATAAGTAAGAAGTAGTAGTTTGTAGTCTATTCGATACTTAACAGGAAGCCAATGTAGGGATGATAAGATTGGGGTTATATGATCATATTTTCTTGACCTAGTAAGAACTCTTGCTGCCCCATTCTGAACTAACTGAAGCTTCTTTATTAATGATGCAGGGATGAGCTTCTCTGCATCGTATATAGACAACATGTTTCTTAGCTTAGAAATATTTCTAAGGTAAAAGAAGGTTGTTTTTGTAACTTGGTTGATATGTGTTAGATTTTTATCATGCCCAAACGAAACTTAATTCGTGGAGAGGTTTTCCATACGATCTGCGATACCCGTAGGCCTTTCTGAATTCAGGGAAGAATCACACCGCACACAGCAAATGCTTCCTCTTCCGTTTATTGCAGGCGGCAGAACGTATATATACACATACAGAGAAAAGGCTGTCCTAAAC
>MU559912.1:0-10471 GCA_024362625.1 Silurus asotus | reverse complement strand
TTCATATTTACCCATTTATCATAGGACTCACGCATATAAGTGTAGTCCCAATTCGGATCGCCCCATCCGCCGTTCACCATGGAATACGCGTTTTCCATATCACGGGTCTTAAATGACCCATGTCTAGGAAAATCATCTACCTGCGACATGCATTCACTCCATCCTGCCAAATTATCTAAATAAGGATTAGTCCAGTAACCGGCACTATTCCTATACATCCAATCTTTGGGATTTTCTTCCGGCAATAAACGAGAAATGTCATGACCCATCTTCTTAACACAGAACAAAGAACAGACACACAACACTTAATACACAGACAATACACACAACACATAACACTTAGACAATACAGCTGCGCCAGGCACCAGGGGGATCGCAGTCTTCAAACAAAAAAAGTAATCCAATCTCTCCAATTGAATCACAAATTTTGTTAGGTAGGAGAAAAAAATAGACTATAAAGCCAAAACAAGATTAAAGTCTCTTGAAAAAGTTTAAGTCTTTTCAAAATGTCCGTTTTTCTTTAGTTCCTTTTCTATTTTCTTTTTTATTTATATATTTATTTATTTTCTTCTTAAAAACAATTCATTTTTCATTCATCTATTTTTTTCGGGCGTATAAATTATCGTGGATTCTTTTGGATACTTCAAACAATATCACCTATATTAGACAGACCGTAAAAAACGTCTTCTAATCTTGCATCTTACATCTAAGGTGAGGAAACCAATGTCGCGACGAAATCATCCCACCAAAGGAAATTATCATTAAACAATTAATGCATAACCAAGACACGAAAACATATGCAGCCCTATTGGCTGGCATACGGGACAATCCCCGCCAACAAGGAAGTACATTAAACTCACCTTGATGCGTGATTTCCCTTTTTGGATATTGCTGAAAGTATCCCACTTCTGACACCAAAACTGTTAGATTTTTATCATGCCCAAACGAAACTTAATTCGTGGAGAGGTTTTCCATACGATCTGCGATACCCGTAGGCCTTTCTGAATTCAGGGAAGAATCACACCGCACACAGCAAATGCTTCCTCTTCCGTTTATTGCAGGCGGCAGAACGTATATATACACATACAGAGAAAAGGCTGTCCTAAACCTGTTTCCTGTTTAGACAAGAGGATATACTAGCCAGAGATGTGTGAGTCCAGATAAGACTCCCTGTTTACCTTACAGACTAACATCGTAAATATTCTATAGACACTGAGCAGACAAAGGAATGTGTGTGAAACAGTGTGAAAACCATCCTAACACTAACAATATGATTTTTAAAAGATAAGTTGCTGTCTAAAATAACGGTCCCAGTCCGTAAAATGAATGTTCGTAAAGGCTTGCACACATCTCATACAGCCGACAAGCATTACTAGACATCGGCAACACTCAAAGATACAGACTTTCAACGGACTTTGAACTCTCTCTGGAAATCGCCCGAACACCACGGACCGCTGATCCAGCTCGGCCGACAGCGAGACCACAGCGCCGGCGGTGAGTCTGTAAACAAAGGAGGGGAAAGCGAGGCGGCATCAGGGCTAAGCTAAGGCTAAACCCACATCAACCATCAATTCCAAGCGTCTTCCTTGCCAACGTACAGTCTCTTGCTAAAAAAATGGATGAGCTGCTGCTCCGGATATCATCACACAAACGGATTAAGGTATGTAATGTCATGTTTTTTACGGAAACATGGCTCAACAAAAACATTCCCAGCAGCACCATTGAGCTCGGGGGTCGCAGTGTTTTTTTGGGCGGACAGGACGGCAGAGGACTCTGGTAAGCGCAGAGGTGGAGGTCTGAGCATTTATGTTAACAACTCATGGTGCACAGACTCTACTGTTACTGAAAGTCATTGCTCTGTTCATTTAGAGTATTTGATGATTAAGTGCAGACCTTTTTATTTACAGAGAGAATTCTCAGCCATTGTTGTGACTGCAGTGTACATTCCGTCGGATGCTAATGCTAAGCTAGCTATGGAAGAACTGCATGCAGCTATCAGCAAACAGCAGTCTACACATTCTGAAGGAGCTATCATTGTTGCTGGAGATTTCAACCACTCCAACCTGAAATCTGTTCTACCAAAATTTCACCGAAATGTCTCCTGCTCTACCAGAGGGGACAAAACACTGGACCCGGTATACACAAACATACCTGTGGCATACACAGCCATTCCCCTCCCCCACTTGGGTCAGTCTGATCACCTCTCTTTGTTCATGCTACCCAAATACACACCACTGATCAAACATGTGAAACCAGCTCTGAGGACAGTAAAGGTATGGCCAGAGAAGGCCATTTCTTCTCTACAACAACAGTTTCAGTATACTGACTGGAACATGTTCGCCTCACAGGCCACACTGGACTCTCACACAGACATGGACATTTACACATCATCTGTTTTGGACCATATCAACACGTGCATTGACAATGTCACTACCATCAAACACAGGAAATGCTTTCCTAACCAGAAACCGTGGATGAACTCTGAAGTCCGTCTCATGTTGAAAGCAAGAGCTGCTGCCTTTAAATCTGGCAGTGCAGAGGACTACAACAGAGCCAGGGCCAACCTGAAAAGGGGCATCAGGAAAGCAAAGCTCACATTCAAACTCCACATAGAAGAGCACTTCCACAACTCTGACCCCAGTCGCATGTGGAAAGGCATCCAGTCAATCACAGACTACAAACCTACAGATCAACCAACCAGTAGTGCCTTCTAACTGAACGAACGTAATCACTTTTTTTGCCCGTTTTGATAAAAAGGCACCGGACATTTTACACCAACCACGGACTCTGCTACTGCTTACAGCCCACTTTTAATCTCAACAACGGACGTCTATTCAGTGTTTAGCAGAGTGGATGCACGCAAGGCAGCTGGCCCGGATGGCATACCGGGACGTGTTCTCAGAGCATGTGCTGTACAACTGGCACAGGTTTTTACTGACATTTTCAACCTGTCACTGGCCCAAGCCACGGTACCAACATGCCTGAAGACCACTACTATCGTACCAGTGCCTAAGCACTCAGCTGCTAAATGCCTGAATGACTTTGGCCCGGTTGCACTCACCCCCATTGCTATGAAGTGCTTTGAGAAACTGATAATGAATCACCTCACTGCGGGCCTACCACCTACACTGGACCCATACCAGTTTGCCTATCGCCCGAACAGGTCAACAGAGGATGCAGTTTCCACAGCTCTTTATTCAGCGCTCACCCACCTGGATAAAAGCAACACATACATCAGAATGCTGTTCATTGATTTTAGCTCTGCATTCAATACAGTCCTCCACACTGTACTGATCACTAAGCTCAGTGAACTGGGTATCTGCACCTCCACTTGGAGATGGATTCTGGACTTTCTCACCAACAGACCTCAATCTGTCAGGTTGGGAAACCAGGTATCCTCAATCCTCATTCTGAACACTGGCATACCATAGGGCTGTGTTCTGAGCCCACTGCTCTACTTCCTGTTCACCCACGATTGTGCTCCTCTGTATAACTCCAACATCTTCATCAAGTATGTAGATGACACCACCGTGGTCGGCCAGATCGAAAACAACAACGAATCGGCCTACAGGGAAGAGATCTGTAATCTGGCAGCATGGTGTGCCATCAACAACCTGACTCTCAACGCCACAAAGACCAAAGAGCTCATTGTGGACTTCCAGAAATCCAACAGTGGGAGACATCTACCAGTCAACATCAATGGAAATGAGGTAAAACGAGTCTCCAGCTTTAAGTTCCTGGGAGTTCACATCTCTGAGGATCTGTCCTGGCAGCAGAACACGTCAGCTCTGGTAAAAAAAAAGCACAACAACGCCTGTACTTCTTGGGAAGTCTCAAGAAATCTCATCTGTCCCAAGGGATTTTAACGAGTTTCTACCGCTGCATCATTGAGAGCATCCTGACCAACTCCATCACTGTATGGTACGGAGGCTCCACTGTGTGTGAACGTAAAGCACTGCAAAGGGTGGTCAAAACCGCCCAACGCATCACTGGCACCCAACTCTTGCCATTGAACACCTTTACCACAACAGATGTCTGCACAGAGCTCACAACATCATCAAGGACTCTTCACATCCCAGTCATAAACTGTTTAACCTCCTTCCATCATGAAGGATATACAGGAACTTACGCACCAGAACCAGCAGGTTCAGGGACAGCTTTTTTCCATCCACCATCACATTACTGAAATCTACACTACACCGCTAATCACTACAAAACAAAAACACACAAAAAAAGACTGTATATAACCTCTGTACAATACATGAACTATACCAGAACATGACCGTCTGCTCAGAGTTCAACTGCTTATGGACACAATCCGTAAGACATGCAAAGCAATCTATCATCCTAGAAGACATTTAGCCATGGATGAGAGGATGGTAGCATGCAAAGCTAACACTGGGATGACACAGTACATGAAAGCCAAGTCAACTAAGTGGGGGTTCAAGTTGTTTGTTCTTGCCGACTCCTTAAATGGATACACCATGGACTTTTCTGTATACACAGGAAAGAAAAACTTTCCCACATGCCATGGACTATCATATGATGCTGTGACATCTCTTTTGGATGGTAAAGTTTTAGGCTCTGGGTACCATGTGTACATGGACAATTTTTACACAAGTCCAAAGCTCTTAAAAGACTTGCTATCCATGCAGTTTTGTGCATGTGGGATGTACAGGGAGAACAGGAAAGATTGCCCTCGAAATGCATATAATTCTCTCTCTAAAAACTTTCCTAGGGGATCCATCAAATGGATTCGGGATTTGCCTCTTGTATTTGTGAAGTGGATGGACACACGAGAGGTCTCATTGTGTTCCACTATTCATTCTGCATATACAGGAGACACTGTGCAGAGGAGGGTGAAATTACAAGGTAAATGGGAAACAAAGACATTTCCATGCACTGCACTTGTAACTGCATACAACCAGCAAATAGGGGGCATTGACCTGTCTGATCAACTGTTACAATACTACACAGCACAGCACAGCACAGCACAAAACAATGAAGTGGTACCCAAAAGATTTTTCTACACTTCTTGTACATCGCTGCCACCAACAGTTTCATTGTGCATAAGGAACTGTATGGTGACGTGTCCCATAAAGAATTTATGGAACAACTTATTGCCGAGCTTTGTAGGGTCACACAGAAAGTAGTGCCAAAACGGACCAACTCTGATCATGTACCAGTTCCAGGAGCTGAACTGTCCTTTGATGTCAGAAATGTTGCCACTGCTGGCCGCAAGAGCTGTGTACATCGCAAAACATTGCATGGTATGCACCACAAAACACCATGAAAATGCCTGGCATACAATGTTCACCTGTGTCATCAGTTGAACAGGAACTGCTTTCAAGAGTGGCACAGGGATTTTGCATAGTATTGTAGTGTATTGTTTTATTGTTATTGTTGCACCCTTTTTTCATTTTTTATATATTTATTTAATGCATAGTATTGTAGCCCTACAAGCTAGGATTTGAGGAACCCTACTGTAGTGTATTCTGTTATTGTTTTTTATACATACTGTACTGTATTGTTTTATTGTTACACAATTCCCTTTTTAATGATGTCCTTGCTAATTTGTATTTTAAATAAACCACAAACACATTCCTTCTTGTAGTACTGTACTTCTCACTCAGATCCTGGCTCAGTGATCCACAACTCATTATGTAATCCACAGCTCATTTTGCGAATCAATGTCTACGAAGCTGTCAGCCACAGCATGTCGATGCTCTTTGCATATGGCCTTTCAAAGTAGAAAGTGTCTTTTAAATTTTAACTCAAAGTATTGTTTAATTTGAATGAGCAGGCAGGATGATTTTCACATGATTAAAAAAAAACCTAGATTAGAAGATTAAAAGCATGTTTACTATAGGTTTTGTGGCTTTATTTCAGTGAGTTTTTTTTTCTTTCTTTTTCAAAAACCATGCAATGAACAAATTAATGCGTTCCATAGCTGTTGTCTTACTTTTCCCAGTTGGACATGGTCATAACTTGGAACATCTGCTGTTTGTTAAAAATTGGCCTGGACAAGGATTTCTGCCTTTCCTAATATCGGAGATAGGATAGCTTTTATGTCCCCTATGGCCAAACATTGGCTCATTATTGTTTGGTTCTTCCAGCTTTGTGATCATTTCTGGGCTCCTTACCATATGTTTGGGAGGCGGCCTATCAGGCCTGTCAGGTCTATAAACATCCATGGTATGTAGGTGACCTTTTTGTCTTTGACCAGAAGTGGAAGCATATGTGTCATAAGTGATCCATTGGCTCCTTTTTCCTCTTCATCCTCTCCCTCTTCTTCGTCACTGAAGGTCATCCGTTCGTCCACACTGCTTTTTCTTCTCCAGCCTTTTTCTTGTCTCACCTGTATATCCAGTAGTTCTGGCATTCTTTGTCTGTCTAAATATAGGGTGAGGTGGTTTGTTTGCTTACTTCTTGCCCCAAGGCCCCGGATATATTCTCCAGCTGTATATTCCAGGATCCGAGACATATCCTCCTGTTGACTCTTCTACTTTCCCCAGTTCGGTTCTTTGTCCTGGGCGTTTCCTTCTTCCTCAGGTTCTCTTTTGATCTGGTGGTTGTCTCCATACCTTTCTTGGCGGACCTCTTCTTCTTCCGCTGGCTCTGGTCTGTTTTCGACGTGGTATGCTAATTTAATGAGTCCCTCCATTATTCCTCCCATCAGCTCTATGGTTACTTGTTCTTGACTTCATGTTCATACGGTATCTGTGGGTATAGTCCTGTTGCATATCCGGGTGGTTTCTCATTGTAAGGGGGTGGTTGTAGCTGTTCCTCACATTTCTCCCATGGTGGGCAGTCCATACAAATAGAAGTCTTCATACCGGTCTTGAAGTTGCACGAACTGCACAGCAAAGATGAACTGCCTAGACTGCTGAGATCATCTCCTATTTATGTGCAGCCTCCCTCTTTAATTTACATGTTTTATTCCAAATTCTATTATTTCTAACCTGCTGGGTTTTTAGGCCCTTCCCACAAATTTTTATTCATCACGTGTTTTTCCTTAAATCCCATTATTTTCGTTTCCTCCTGGTTCCTCCCTTTCCTGTCGTCATTTCCCCCATGTGATCTTTCTTTTCCATATCCCATTATTTTCGGGCCCTTTTGGCGACATTAGCTTCTGCAAAGAGAGAAGGTAAGCGCCGCAGGGATGCAGGGAGTGTGGCACGGAGACGCAGCATCTCGTTCCCTTGGGGAACTAGGGTTACGTTCATAACCTTGAGACGTTCCCCTTCAGGAACTCGAGCTGCGTCGAAACGCTATGGGAACGAGTGTCCAATCACGTCACACTGACCAGACTCTGCCAAAGAGTGAGGCCATAGAACCTGACAAAGGTCAGCGGGGTGGACCAACCCGCAGCGTCACAGATGTCCCGGAGTGACACCATGTGTACCTGGCCGCAGAGGCCGCCACACTCCGGCGGGGCGAGCCCTGACCGCGATCGGAGCGGGGACCAGGACTCGCAACCGAACAACTGCACCAAACACCTCCAAGGACTCGTCCTGTGGAGATAAGCACCCAGTGCCTGGAGGGGGCCTCTACTACCTCGGTAGAGAGAACAGCCGCTACAAACCATGTCCCCTCAGGGGCCACAGGCTCCACAACACCGGGCGGGGGTGAACCAGGGTTCCGCCCGCCCACAAGGTGCCACCCGGAGGAGACAGACTCCCTACCGGAAAAACTTTCCCAGAACTCCCGAGAGCAGCGCAATCGGGGGAAAGGCGTACAGGCGTAGCCTTGGCCAAGACCGTCCCACGGCAGCCTCTGTCTCGACAAGGCGACTGCTCAGACATCCAACCACAGGCGGACCCCCTGCGCCCGTTGCTCACAAGGGCGAGACCGGAGGACCCCCCGGTGGACGATGTACGAGACCACCGCGGCATTGTCCGAGCGGACCAACACATAGCAATCTCTAAGGACTGGGAGGAAGTGTTGTAACCCCAACAACACTGCCAGCACCTCCCGGCAACCTATGTGCCACAAGAGACGCGGGCCGCTCCACAGACCCTGGGCGGAGTGGCCACTCATGACCACCCCCCACCCCGTGAGGGAAGCGTCCGTCGTTAGCGTTACGCGACGACAAGGAGTCCCTAAAACGGGGCCTCGAGACAGAACGTAGGGTTCCACCATACAACCAAGGCTCAAAGGGCACACCATGAGACCTTGATGTGACGATACCGACTCCTCCAGGGGGAGAACCCTCCTGCCCCGGAGCCACCACCGGAGGGGCCACATGCGGAGAAAGCCGAGTGGAAATACACTGGACGCTGCCGACATGAGACCCAGCAGCCTCTGGAACTGCCTCACAGTGACTAGGTGGCCTGCCCCTACCCTCCTGACTGCAGTGAGGATGACTACAAACCGGGCGGGAGACAACCGTGCCCGCAACTCAGCCGAGTCCCACACCACGCCGAGAAAGTGGCCCTCCGCGCTGGGAAAAGTACACACTACCCGGCGTCTCAGCCTGAACCCCAGTACCTTCATGCAGGCGAGAACAGCATCTCAATGCCGAACCGCCAGCTGCTCAAATGAGCCAACATCAACCAATCGTTGATATAATACAGAATGCGGAAGCCCTGAAGCCACAGCGGGGTCAGTGCCGCGTCCACGCACTCTGTGAAGGCACGGGGTGAGGGCGCTAGGCCGCACGGAAGGACCAATATTGGAAAGCTCCGCCCTGAAAGCAACCTCAGGAACCTCCCGTGCGCGGTGAAGGACGGCTGCATGGGAGCATGCAACCACCAGATCTAGCGTATGACAAATCAGTCCTCGGACCTGATCCGAGACACGACCTCTCTAAACAAGAAAAACCTGAACCCGAGCCTCAAAAGCGAGTGGTTCAAGTAGCGTAGATCCAAAACGGGATGCAACCCACCGTCCCTCTTCGGAACAACGAAGCACGGGCAGTAGCAGCCTGACTCGCAAACTGAGGGGGGAACCACCTCGATGGCCCCGTTCCCCAGGAGTGTGCGCACTTCCTGTTCCAGGACCAGAGCCTGCACGGGTCCCGCCAGGGCGGGACACACCCCGTAGAGCCAGGGAGGAGAAGATGCGAACCGAATCGCGCAGCCCTTCTCCACAGTACGCAGGACCCCCGAGAGACTCCAGGCAGCCCTACAGACTGACAGAAAGTCTCCACAGGGAGAACCAACCCCTCGGGGCTGGCCCCCGACCCACTCAGAGCGGCTGGAGCGGTGCTCTGCAGCCGACCACACCTCCTGAGAGGCGGCGGAACCCCCCATCCGCAGCAATCATACAGGCGGAATACGGGGAGCAAACCGCTGGAGAAGCTGCGCCCTGAACACGACCCGTGGCAGGGCTAACAGACATTCCTCCTGAACCCGAACGGCAGGAGCAGCGTACTGCGGCCGTTGAAGCCCCCTGAGAGGCGGCGGATGACTCTCATCCGCAACAAACTGTCGGGTAGAAATAAGGGAGTTAACCGCTAGAGGGAGGCAGCGTCCTGAACACCCTGTGGCAGGGCCGACAGACCGGCCTCCCGGCGGTGCCAGGGAGGGACGAGCACCGTAGCATGAGGTGCGCACCGCCCTCCAAGATGCAAGCCATCAGGCCTACGCACCACAGCCCTTTCACCAGAGGCAAGGACGACCCTCAGGCCGTCCAGCACCTCCTCAGGCCTAGAGAGTCGCCAGGGGCCCCTAGAACTGCCCCGTGGAGTCGGGTGGCAACACTCTCTCACCGGGCTATCTCACTGTGCCTGGACGTACCAGGGCGCGGCTGCCGCTGAGCAGCCCCATCGGAGCAGCGAGGAACTACCACTGAAACGCCACCGCGGCCTCCTGAACCTGCCAGCAATTACCCTTACCCACAGCGTCACCAGGTCAGGCCAGGAGGGACACCATGACGCTCAGAAGGAAGCTCGCATCATCCCCCATAGCAGGCCAGCCTGGTATGCCTGCAACACACTCATCGTGTGGAAGCAACCTGTAGCCTGACCTGCCGCGCAGCGCTACCCACCAGAGCCAAGCGGCGCTTCGTAGGCAAACAGATAGCCGTCACAGACGCAACACTCGGGGAGAGATAGCTAGCTAGCGCCTCTACCACAAGCGGCAACGTCCCGTAGCCGCACCACGCAGCTCCAATAACATTTGTGCACAGCGAAAGAACATCGGAAAAGCATGCGCATCCACGGGCCTCCCAGGACCCAGACACCTCGGTGCGCAGAAACGCACAACCAGCTCACTGGCGCGCGCTGCTCCCGCCACACGACCGGCCAAACTAATCCAGCTCGGACCGGCCCGTGCCACGACCACAAGGAGCTCCATATACAGCACAGGCTGTGAGGAGTCCGCAGGCTCGCCAGCATCCACCAGCTCAACCTCCTCGGAGAGAGAGACATGTAATGCTGCGCCACCCGCACCGGGAGAAGAAGCAGCTGCCAGGCATGCTTCCCCTAATGTCCCGAAATTTATTCCACCTCGGAGGAAGAAATACGGAG
>MU559819.1:42472-54426 GCA_024362625.1 Silurus asotus | reverse complement strand
AAAAACTGAGCGACATAACATTAGACCAATAAAATTTCCGAACAGAAACGAAAAAATGCACCACATGCACACACCTCACCATTTCAGCACGATGATGACAAAGGATAAACTCCCCAGAGAAATACAGTGGTACCTGGACCTACGAGTTTAATTTGTTCCGTGGACGAGCTTGTATCTCAATTTGCTCACACATCAAACCAGTTTTCCATATTGAAAATACTTAAAATGTCATTAATCCGTTCAAACCCTCAAAATGACCCCGTTTTTATATTTGATGTTATTAAATTGGAAAATACATTTCCAAATAACAAATCTTGTATAAAAACATAATAGAAAGAGTGTGTAAAGATATAATAAGGTTTTATTCAGTGTATTTTCCTTGGAGATGAGACGACTTGAGCTAACGAAAACGCCGGCGGTGTGTGTGTGTGTGTGTCAAGTTACCACTGTAGTTGTGAAAGGAAGGAGGAAGACTTACTTGGTTGGCTACTGTTTAGATACAAGCCGTTGTAACGCGTTGGGTCTGGGTGAAGGGAGAGCTCACTAAAACTCATATAAGCACAGACAGGTTTCCAAAACTCTTGCTTTTTTATTTTTCTTGGCAACAGTGTTACGGGTTAGTCAAAGAAACTTAGAAATAAACATCAGAAAATAATAAGGACATAATCCTCAGTCTCACACGCACACACACGCAGTAATGCAGTCACATGCTTTTCCCAAAATACCGATATGCTCCTAATAGAAGCGCAACATATTGCATTTGTCTTTCGTTAAAGCCTGTGTAAAGTTTCATTAGTTTCAGTGTAGTCACCTGCAGCTTATAGACAGTTGCAATTATTTATGTTAAAATAAAAATCTTTGTCAAATTCAGTGGGTGCGGCTTATGAAAGGGTGCACTTTATAGCCCTTATCCAAAAGTGCTTTGAGTCTCTAGCAATGAATAAATCTAGACTGGTATGCAAGATTACAAAATTAATATAAATATAACTCTTGAATTCTACAAAGCAAACCTGGAAAGTGCTAATTTAAGTATTTCAGGAAGAGGTGAGTCTTTAATTGTCGCTTGAAGATAGTCAGGGACTCCGCTGTACAGACGTCTAGGGGAAGTTCATTCCACCACCTCGGTGCCAGAACAGAGAAGAGCCTTGAAGTATACTTACCTTTCATTCTGAGAGAAGGTGGTACCAATCGAGCAGTTCCGGAGGATCTCACAGCGTGGTGCAGTGCGAGATGTGATGAGGTCACTGAGGTAAGATGGCGCTGGTCCATTTTGGCCTTGTAGGCAAGCATCAGTGTTTTGAATCTAATACGTGCAGCTACTGGAAGCCAGTGATGGGAGCGCAGCAGTGGGGTGGTGTGGGAGAACTTGGGCAGATTGAACACACGCAATGAAGCTGCATTTTGGATCATTTGCAGTGGACGAATAGCATTCAGGGGAAGACCTGCCAGCTGAGAGTTGCAGTAGTTGAGTCTTGAAATGACAAGAGACTGAACAAGCACCTGGGCAGCCCATGTGGATGGAAATGGTCAAATCCTTGACATCCTGGATGTTGTAGAGAAGAAATCGACAGGAGCGAGCCACATTAGCGACATGTGGAAAGAAGGACAGTTCATTGTCTATAGTTACCCCAAGGTTACGAGCAGTGGCTGAAGGGGAGAGCAGAGAGGAAGTCGGCCACGACCATCTGCGCCCTCGGTCTGTGGAACACCTCGAACTTGAATGGCCGAAGTGCCAGATACCACCGCGTGATCCGCGCGTTGACATCCTTTTTGCGATGGAGCCACTGGAGCGGGGCGTGGTCCGAACAGAGGATGAAGGCCCGTCCCAACAGATAGTACCAGAGGGTGAGGACCGCCCACTTGATAGCCAGGCACTCTCTTTTGATGGTGCTGTACCGGCTTTACCGCACTGACAGTTTACGGCTGATGAACAGCACCGGCCACTCCTTCCCCTCCACCACCTGGGACAACATGGCCCCCAACCCTCCGTCCGACGCATCAGTCTGCAACACAAAGGGGAGAGAGAAGTCAGGATCATGTAAAAGCGGACCACCGCAAAGTGCAGCTTTGACACGCATAAAATTCTGTTGGCACGGCTCCAACCACTGGACCGGATCTGGCGCTCCCTTTTTAGTGAGATCAGTCAGCGGACTGGTGAGGTCCGTAAACATAGGGACGAACCTCCTATAATCGCCAGCCAGCCCCAGAAACCGTCTCACCTCCTTTTTGGTCTTGGGTCACGGACAGGCCGCAATCGCTGCCGTCTTATCGATTTGGGGACGCACCTGCCTGCGACACAAGTGGAAACCCAGATACCGTACTTCCAACCGAACCCTTCTTTGGGTTCACAGTGAGCCCTGCCCGTCTCAAGGTCGGCAGGACTGCCCTGAGATGCTGTAGATGTCGTTGCCAATCATTGCTATAAATGACGATGTCATCTAAATAGGCAGCGGCATACCCGTTATGAGGACGGAGTACTCGATCCATTGGACGCTGAAACATCGCCGGGTCTCCGAACAAACCGAACGGAAGTGTCATTTTTTCCCGGGACATTGGCGTCAAGGGGATCTGCCAATATCCCTTGGTTAAGTCCAGTGTCGAATATAAGTGAGCAGCGCCTAACCGATCAAGCAGCTCGTCGATGAGAGGCATTGGATACGTGTCGAATTTAGACACCGCGTTGACCTTTCGGTAATTCACACAGAACCGGACTGACCCGTCGCTCTTGGAAACTAAGACCACCTGGCTGCTCTAGTCACTGTGGGACTCCTCGACCACCCCCATGTCAAGCATCGCCTGAAGTTCATCCCGTACCACATTCTTTTTGTGTTCGGGCAGCCGGTACGGGCGACTGCGCACCACAATACCGGGAGATGTCTCAATATGGTGTTCTATAAGGTTTGTTCGCCGGGGCAGGGGGGAGAACACATCTGCATACTTCTGCTGTAATTTCACGACCTGTGCTCTCTGCGATGGCGAGAGGTGGTCTCCACAGGGGACCGAGGCAGATTTTGATGCGGTTTTAGGTCTTACATCTGGTCCCATCTCCTTCTTCTCTGGAATCACCATCGCTAGAGACACAGGCACCACCTCGCTCCATAATTTCAGGAGATTCAGGTGGTATACTTGAAGCACCCCGCCCCTGTCCGTGCGCCGCACCTTATAGTCGACATCTCACACACACACACACTCCCCATTTAAATGCCCCCTCCGATTGCTGAAAAAGAAAGAGCAATTGTTAGGTCACATTAACTTCAGGTGAGGCAATTCCCTGCCTATCTGCTCCCGGCCCCGCCCTCCATTCACAAACCGCCGCTCAGCCACGCCCCCGCTGCCACATTGTAATTTGGAGATCTTGACCTGGAGATGAAGGTTCGTTTGGGGAATTCTCGGGGTAAAAAATAAACGTATCCAAATCTATTGCTTTACACTTAAGACAGCCGAGCACACGCGTAATTAATATGTCTACCTTTCTATTTAAAGTTTCGGAATCTGGTTTTACATATTTAGGAATCAAAATTAACCCCACCATTCTTCAACTGTCTAAAGCAAATTTTATACCACTATTGGATAAAGGAATTGAAATGAACTAATAAGATGGTGAGAGCTTTCTCTCTCCTGGCTTGGGAGGATTGCAGTGGTGAAGATGAATGAAATGCCCAGGCTTCTTTATCCACAGATGATACCGTTCCTATCGCTGTATAAAAGAATAACAGAATTAAACGGCTGGCTTAGTTCATTTATATGGAATAAGCGGAAGCTTAGACAAAAACTCTTTAAATTACAGCTTTTCAGTTCTTCTGTGGGCTTGTATTTGGCAAATGTGAGAAAATATCAGTTGGCCTACTAGCTAAGATTCCTGGCTGAATGGCTTAAAGAGAATCCTGGGTCTATTTGGCTTGATTTGGAGTCCTCTCAGTCATCTTGCCCTCTAAAGAATCTATTATTTGTTAGAGGCGTCAAAGTAGTTAGGTCATTATATAGTAACAGAATTGTATGGAATACATGGGAGGCATAATCTGTAGCATAAAGAAATTAACGCACCTTAAACTACTACCCGGTTACATGTAATTAGGACTTATTGGTCAGAAGTTGTTGTTTTTATGAGCCATATGTTTGAAGGGGAGCTACAGATGGACCCATTGTCTTTTGGGTCTCCCAGTCAGACACCTTTGAACCAAATTAATAAGCCTTTATTTGATATTCTAGCCTTTGCTGCTAGAAAAAATATATTATTAACCTGGATCACAAAATTATTAGAGAAATAATTCCCTTAGAGTTCTTGACCTGTTACTCATCAGACTACTGAAGCTTTTAACCAAGTGTGGACTCCATACCTCAATTATATCAATGTGTTTTTAAGTAATATTTTGAGTTTTGGCATGTGATTTTATTTTATTATTATTTTATTATTATTATCATCATTGTTGTCGTTTTTATTTATTTAGTTATTTTCCCCCTTTCCTTTCTCCCCTCTCTTGTTCTTTTTTAATAGCATTGCAAAAGTTGGGAACTGTTTGTTGACTGTACAGAGACAGTACACGTGGGCTCACTCCATAGACAACACGCTCTCCCTGGCGAGATTAGATCAGTTTTATTGTTTTAAGCATCAGATGACTTATTTTTACAAAATCTTTTATTTTTTCAGTAGGAATCTCAGATCACTGTATGGTTTAGTGCACTATCAGTAAAAAGAATATTAAACCTAAGAGCAGCTACTAGCATTTTAACACCACACTTTTAGAAGATGCTAATTTTAGAGAGTCTTTTATTTTTTTATGGAATTGTTTTAAACGTGAGAAGGAGCTTTTAACTCCCTACAGCAGTGGTGGGATATGACAAAAGAACAAAATTAAATAACTCACACATACAAACACTTGCGCACACACACACACACACACACACACACACACACACACACTCGCACACCCTCTCTCCATCACTCTAACACATACACACACTCGCGCACGCATGCACACACACTCGCGCACACCCTCTCTTTCTCAATGACTCTAACACAGACACACACTCGCGTGCGCGCACACACACACACTCGCACACACTTACACACCCTCTCTCTCTCAATCACTCTAACACACACACGCACACACACACTTGCACATGCACATACAGTAGAGTGGATGCACGCAAGCCAGCCGCCCCGGATTGCATACCGGGATGTGTTCTCAGAGCATGCGCTGGACAACTGGAACAGGTTTTACTGACTTTCGCCCAGTTGCACTCACCCCTATCACTATGAAGTGCTTTGAGAAGCTGGTCCTGAATCACTTCACTGTGGGCCTACCACCTACACTGGACCCACACCAGTTTGCCTATCGCCTGAACAGGTCAACAGAGGATGCAGTTTCCACGGCTCTTCATTCAGCTCTCACCCACCTGGATAAAAGCAACACATACATCAAAATGCTGTTCATTGACTTCAGCTCAGCGTTCAATACAGTCCTTCCCACTGTACTGATCACTAAGCTCAGTGACCTGGGTATCTGCACCTCCACTTGCAGATGGATTCTGGACTTTCTCACCAACAGAACTCAGTCCGTTAGTTTGGGCAACTAGGTATGCTCAATCCTCATTCTAAACACTGGCATCCCACAGGGCTGTGTTCTGAGCCCAATACTTTACTCCCTGTTCACCCACGATTGTGCTCTTCTGTATAACTCCATACTTCATCAAGTATGCAGATGACACCACCGTGGTCGGCCAGATCGACAACGGCGACGAATTGGCCTACAGGAAAGAGATCCGAAGTCTGACAGCATGATGTGCCCACAACAATCTGATCCTCAATGCCACAAAGACTAAAGAGCTCAATGTGGACTTTCGGAAATCCAATAGCAGGAGACATCTACCAGTCAACATCAATGAAACTGCGGTAGAGCGTGTCTCCAGCTTTGAGTTCCTGCGAGTTCACATCTCTGAAGATCTGTCATGGCAGCAGAACACTTCAGCCATGGTTAAGAAAGCATAACAATGCCTGTACCTCTTAAGAAGTCTCAAGAAATCTCATCTGTCCCTAGGGATTTTACTGAGTTTCTAACTCTGCATCATTGAGAGCATCCTGACCAACTCAATCACCGTATGGTACGGAGGCTCCACTGTGTGTGAACGTAAAGCCCTGCAAAGGGTGGTCAAAACCGCCCAATCACTGGCACCCAACTACCTGCCATTGAACACCTTCACCACAGCAGATGTCTGCACAGAGCTCACAACATTATCAAGGACTCTTCACATCCCAGTCACAAACTGTTTAACCTCCTTTCATCAAGAAGGAGAAACAGGAACATACGCACCAGAACCAGCAGGTTCAGGGACAGCTTTTTTCCATCCACCATCACACTACTGAACTCTACACTACACCGCTAAATCACTACAAAACAAACCAAAACACAACACAACACAAAACAATGTATATAACCACTGTACTATACATGTACATATTACATGGTATATATTTTTTTACTCCTCATTACATCTGCTATTTTTCTATTTTTATCTATATGTATCTTTATATCCCTACTGTACATTCTGCCCAACATTTCACATTCATGTATGTGTATATAGGCTGCACCAAGATAGGCGGTTCCACTTCAAAAACGCCGACATAAACCGTCTAATATATATATATATATATACATATATATATATATATATATATATAATATGTATATATATATATATATTAGACGGTTTATTCAGCTTGCTAACTTCTTAAATGCCATAATCTTATAACCTTCACCTCTGCACCATCTGATCTATCTATCTATGTATATATCTATTAAATGTATAGAAACTGAGAGAGTGAAGTGTGTGTCATTGTGTATCTGCAGGTTGGAGCGTTGTGGAGTATCGGATGAAGTCTGTGTTGCTCTCGCTTCAGCTCTGAGATCAAACCCCTCACACCTGAGAGATCTGGATCTGTCTAGGAATAAAGTAGGAGACTCAGGAGTGAAGTTTCTCTCTGCTGTACTGGAGTATCCTCACTGTAAACTGGAGATACTGAGGTAAGATCATCTCTCTGAGAGTCACATGACCTGCTTCTCAGTAACAGACTCTCTAATAGTGAGACTGAAGCAGAGCTTTTAGGTTCAGCATCAATGTTCTGAGGAGGAATTTTATAGTTTTAGTTTTTACTTTTGTTTGTTAGTTTAAATTAGTGTGGATTGACCACACACACACACACACACACACACTCTCTCTCTCTCTCTGAGCGTGACCAAAGTTGTGTACACAGGGGTTCCCTTTCAGCGTGACTCATCAATTGGTGCGCATGCGCTGTTTATCCGTGGGTGTTAAGCACAATTTCACGGGGATACAGGCTACAATTCGCCTTGGAACCACCCAGATTCAACAGTGTGTTGGTCTCTGTGACTGACGGAGAGTCTCCTCACGTCGTAACGGCCGAGATCAACTCTCTTTTGAGCAAAAGGGCAATCAGATTTGTTCCGGACGGGGAAAGCTGTCAGGGTTTTTACTCCTGGTACTTTGTGATCCCGAAGAGAGGAAGCACATCTCTTCGTCTGATCTTGGACTTGGTGTGTTAAACAAGCACTCGAGAAAATATTCATTCAAAATGTTGACACACACAGCACTCTGTCGGTCGATCCGTCCAAACGATTGGTTTGTGACGATCGATCTATCAGATGCGTATTTTCACATAGAAGTTTACCTCTCACACAAAAAAATATCTGAGGTTTGCACACAGAGGCACTGCCTACAAGTTTTAAACCATTCCGTTTGGATTGTCTCTTGCTCTGAGAACTTTTAGCAAATGTGTGGAAGCGGCTGTTTTGCCATTGAGAAACAGTGGGATACGGATTTTGTCTTATATAGATGATTATCTGATATGCTCCTCATCGAGAGAGCGAGCGATCAGAGATGCAGGGAGTGTAGTCACGCATCTCTGCAACCTGGGTTTCAGAATAAACAGGGAAAAGGGCTGCTTGTGTCCCACGCTGTGCGCGGAATATCTAGGACTTAGTATAGATTCCCTCTCCTATCAAGTTACGCTGACAGAAAGGAGACTCGCATCTCTCATACAGTGTCTCTCCTGTTTTCGGGCGGGGACTACGGCCCCCTTCCGAGTGTGCTTACAAATGTTGGGTTTAATGTCCTCTGTGATTTCTGTGGTGCGTCTGGGACTTCTCATGATGAGAGATTTTTAGAGATGGGTCGCGCGTTTGTGCTTATGTCCCCGACGTCATCCCAATCGGCCAGTCAAAATAATGCATGCGTTCGTCTTAGCTCTTCGCCTATAGGAATGCCCCCGTGACTCTTCGTTCTGGGATTCCCTTGTGGGTGGTGTCGTCAGGGTTACTATGATGACGGACGCGTCTTTGGTGGGCTGGGGCACCCTGGGGAACCCTAATGGGCAGAGCTGTGAAAGGCGTTTGGCCTCCACAGCTAATCCCGAGACATATAAACTACTTGGAGTTGTTGGCAGTGTTTCTAGCACTGAAACATTTCCTGGCTTTAATAAAGGGCCGACAAGTACTGGTGAAAACCGACAATTCCACAGTGGTCGCATACATCAACCGGCAGGGGGGGGTGCGCTCCCTCCAGTTACATCAGTTAGCGAGGAAATTAATAATGTGGTGCGACACGAGGCTTTTATCCATCAGAGCGACTCGTTACAGGCATATGGAACAAGGGTGCAGATCTGTTGTCCAGGGGAAACCCCCTGTACAGGGAATGGAAACTGCACACCCAGGTGGTGTAGCAGATATCGCAGAGATACGGTTGGGCTGCCGTAGATCTCTATGCCTCGTGAGAAAATGCTCAGTGTCCTCTGTACTTTTCTCTAAGGGACAAAGATGCACCGTTGGGTGTGGATGCGTTAGCCCACCCATTGCAAAACGTTCTTCTCTACGCATTCCCTCCACTGAGCTTGATTTCCCCCACCCTGGCCAGGGTCGCCAAAATAGTTCAGCTGCTGTCAGGTCAGCCATGGCAACTCCCTCCACAGAGGTCCCTTCCCAGAAGGGCGGGGAGATTTATCATCTGCACCCGGACAGGCTAGCTTTTTGGGCATGGCTCGTTAGAGGTAAAACTTGAGTGTGGCAGGTTTACCCCCATCGGTCATACACACTATCCAGAGTGCCAGGGCCTTGTCTACTCGCATGCTTTAGGACAATAAATGGTGAGTGTTTGAGGAGTGGTGTGGCCGTGGTAACATTGTCTTTTTCCAGTGTTCTATGGGAAACATTTTGTGCTTTCTCCAGGATAGTGACAGCTAAGCGTGTAAGCAAGCTGCAAGCCCTGTCTGTCAGTCCGTCCTGTTTACAGTTTGCCCCAGGGCTCACGAAAGGTTTCCTTTCACCCTAACCCGGCGTTTGTACCTAAAGTGGTGGATTCTTCTTATAGATGTCCCGTTACGGAACTTTCGGCTTTCCACCCTCCTCCGTTCTCATCTCAGGAGGAGGAGGGATTGAGTTCCTTGTGCCCAGTGCGGGCCCTCCATACATATGTCAGGAGAACTGCGGGTTTCAGGAAGACTGAAGACTAGCTGTTTGTGTCTTGGGCTACCCCTCACAAAGAAAAGCCATTTTCGAGGCAATGGCTATCACACTGGATTGTGGCGGCTATATCTTTAGCATATGAATGCTGTGGTTCTTAGGTGCCTGTGGGTCTAAGGGCCCACTCTACTAGAGGGATGGCGACATCATGGGCCCTACTTAAGGGAATTTCTGTTTAGGGAATTTGTGGGGCAGCTGGTTGGGCTACGCCACACACCTTTGTGTGGTTTAATAGACTAGATGTGTCCGAGTCATCCTTGGCGCATGCGGTGTTGGGAGAGCCCATGTAATTGGGTGTGGCGGGATTGTGTGCAATCCAGGAGTGGTCTATATCTCCCATAGTGAAACACTGAGCGAAGTTATAAAAATAAGTATTGGTTTCTTAACGTAATCCCAGGTTCTTTGATAACAGAGTGAGGTGTTTCACCAGCACTTCCCTTCGTGCACGGGGACGGAAATAAATCTCGCTGCAATGATGTTAGAAGGGGTCGACCTGAGGGATAAAGGTGGGGTGGAGCCGGATCTCAGGTCAACCTGTCTGTCGAGACAGACATGGTGTCATAGGAGCTTCTGTAGTTGGTCACGCCCAAAGCGATTCCCATAGTGAAACACCTCACTCTGTTATCAAAGAACCCGGGATTACGTTAAGTAACCCATCGTTTTATAAAGCCTTTTGGGAGGTGTTGGGTGAGGATCTCTTGGAAGATCTCAATGAGAGCATAGCTGAGGGTTTTTTTTCCAGTGAGCTGTAGGAGAGCTGTGATTACTTTCCTAACCAAGAAAAGTGACCTTCAAGAAATGAAGAACTGGAGAACAGGGAGCCTTTTGTGCTCCAATCTGAATTTCTTTCTAAAACTCTGGCAAATAGATTAAGGGAAGTGATGAGGGACATCATACATCCTGACCAGATGTATTGTGTGCCTTGTAGGTCTTTTTCTTATAACATTTTTCTTGTTCGAGATGTAATAGAGGTTGCTGGCCTATTGGGCATTAAATTAGGGCTCATCTCCATTGATCAGGAAAAAGCTTTTGATAGGGTTGAGCACTAATACCAAAATCAGCTGCTCTGCAACTGTATGTGGCTTTTTACATTGTGCAACTCTGAAAGCCACCAGATATGAGGCTTTTTGTGCATTTTCACTGACTTTTGCACTCTTTCTCATGAGCGTCTGCTGTCCTTTGAAATCACGCAACATCTGTTGCATATACTCAATAGGCTTGGCCTGCAAGAAGCTGTAATGTGTCACCATATGACGAGAAAGTTTTGACGGTTTCATTGTTTCATTTGAAAGCACCGTTGAACATACAAAACACAGTGGTACCTCCTCTCCTGTTTTGTCAGTCATTACTGTAAATCCATATTTAACATAATCTTCACTGTATTTTTTTCAGTTTCCCACTAGGTTCACCTGTTTTCTCCGAAGTTGTAGCTTTGTCTGCAGAGCATGCAGTAGAAGCCTGTCCATCTGTCCTGACATCTGTCACTTTCCTTACTAAAAAGCGATCCATGCTGGTGCTGACTAGCAAACTTCACCTTAGTTAGAAACGTTAGCTAACAGCTCCACTCCAAATTTCAATTCACCAAAACTACTAAGTGTCTATTCAATAAAACCTGAATATAGTATATGACACAAAACACAACGTTAGCAAAGCATAGGCCTGATAGGTGCAAAGCTAGCCTATCCTGTGTCAGTTTAAATATTTTAGATATTTTCATTAAATTCAGTTTTCCCACTAATGTGCAAATACCAGGCCACCAGGGGGCCGCGGACCACCGGTTGAAAACCCCTGCCATAAATGGTACAGCGGGCTAAAGCAGTGCTCCGGCTCATGTCAGGGACGGGCCGGAACAGACTGCACAGGCAGATGGTGAGGTCTGGACGGTGTCCCGGCCTCAGGTGGTGCGGATCCGCTGGCTACAGGAGCGGATTTTCCGGCACTGGCAGTGAGCGGTGGGGTTTTCCCGGAAGCGAGCGGAACGGAGTCAGACATTCTTGTGAAAAAAGCTACCTGAAGTGTCAAGCACTGAAACTATCCCAGTGCCTGGTGAGAATGTGATTAACAATGGGTGCACTGAGAGCGCTGGTCAGACTGAGATCAGTGCTCATGAGAGTAACACAGAGCTTAACACTGATGATGTAATGCTTAACGCACAGGAAATCACTGTCGGTGTAGGAAACGTACTGATGGATGAGAATACTGACACTGTAATGATGGAAACTGAACAGGTCGCCTTCAAAACTCCCGTAAAAAGAAAAAAGAGGGGAAGAAAAGCTACATTTAGATTTAGTGTTCCCAACCCTGCTGTGAGTAATACTCTTAGAGATTATACTGTAACCGAAATTAAACACTTACAAAAGTCACTAAAAACATGCGCCTGGTTAACATCAGTGATTACTTCCCCAATTTATATTCGGCTAT
>MU559819.1:0-42318 GCA_024362625.1 Silurus asotus | reverse complement strand
AAGGGGTTGTGTATCATACATATGCCTCCTGACAGAGTCTGTGGACATCTCTATGAGCTGATCCTCTTCTACAGTAGTTAAGCTTGACCCTGCTGCTGCATCATCACTGAATGGGAGCAGGATTTATTTGCTGTGACAGCGCCACTCATCAGAATCATTGAAGTACTTTTGGAATTGCTTGGCAATTTGAGGAAGCTTGGCAAGCCTCCTCAAATGCTCACACACAATGCTGTCAAAATATTCCTCAACTGAAGGGAACATAGCCATGTTACCACTCTCCACTCGTTCTATCCATCTTGACATTTTTTTAACAAATGCCTCTAGTTTTTCATAGAGCTGCAGGACGTTTGAATCTCTCCCTTGCATTGAAGTGTTTAACTTGTTAAGCTCTGCAAAAACATCGGTGAGATACCCCACCTTAGTTAACCAGTGGCTGTCGTTGAACATGTAAGCCAGTTCAGTGCACTCCTTCTCGCACAAGAAAGTATAGATAGCGTCACGTATTTAAAAACACGGGCGAGCAACTCACCGCAAGAGAGCCATCTCACCTCTGAATGGTAAAGGAGAGAGGTGTGTTCACTTCCTAAGCCTTGACATAGGGATGCAAACAGACGTGTATTTAATGCTTTTCGTTTTATCAGGTTTACAGTTTTAACAACAGCATCAAACACCTCGCTGAACACAATACTGAGATCTTTGGCGGCCAGAGCTTCTCTATGAATCATGCAATGTGTCCAAATTATCGCCGGTGCTACTTTCTTTACATGCCTAATCAATCCAGTCTGGCTGCCACTCATAGCTCTGGCACAATCGCTACATAGCGCCACACACTTCTGCCACGAAATATTGTGTTTTTTGAAAAAGTCATCAATGGCTGAAAAGATCTCGGCACCTGTAGTTCGCCCTGGCAGCGGTTTGCAAAAGAGAAATTCCTCACACATTTCACCATTATCCTCATATCGCACAAATGCCAAAAGTTGTGCGTCATTTGTTATATCTGTTGTCTCATCTAATTGAATGGAAAAACCTTGAACTGATCAAAGTTTCTCTATCAACTGCTCTTTCCCTTCATTTGCCATTTCCTCAATTCGACGTCTGACTGTGCTATCTGACAAAGGAATAGTTTTTAATTTATTAGCACATCCTTCGTTCATCATGGTTTTACACGTTTATAGCTGCTGGCAAAATCAGCTGCTCTGCAACTGTATGTGGCTTTTTACATTGTGCAACTCTGAGAGCCACCAGATATGAGGCTTTCTGTGCATTTTCCCTGACTTTTGCACTCTTTCTCATGAGCGTCTGCTGTCCTTTGAAATCACGCAACATCTGTTGCATATACTCAATAGGCTTGGCCTTCAAGAAGCTGTAATGTGTCTCCATATGACAAGAAAGTTTCGACAGTTTCATTGTTTCATTTGAAAGCACCGTTGAACATACAAAACACAGTGGTACCTCCTCCCCTGTTTTGTCAGTCGTTACTGTAAATCCATATTTAACATAATCTTCACTGTATTTTTTTCAGTTTCCCACTACGTTTACCTGTTTCCTCCGAAGTTGTAGCTTTGTCTGCAGAGCATGCAGCAGAAGCCTGTCCATCTGTCCTGACATTTGCCACTTTCCTTACTAAAAAGCGATCCATGCTGGTGCTGACTAGCAAACTTCACCTTAGTTAGAAATGTTAGCTAACAGCTCCACTCCAAATTTCAATTCACCAAAACTACTAAGTGTCTATTCAATAAAACCTGAATATAGTATATGACACAAAACACAACGTTAGCAAAGCATAGGCCTGATAGGTGCAAAGCTAGCCTATCCTGTGTCAGTTTAAATATTTTAGATATTTTCATTAAATTCAGTTTTCCCACTAATGTGCAAATACCAGGCCACCAGGGGGCCGCGGACCACCGGTTGAAAACCCCTGCCATAAATGGTACAGCGGGCTAAAGCAGTGCTCCGGCTCATGTCAGGGACGGGCCGGAACAGACTGCACAGGCAGATGGTGAGGTCTGGACGGTGTCCCGGCCTCAGGTGGTGCGGATCCGCTGGCTACAGGAGCGGATTTTCCGGCACTGGCAGTGAGCGGTGGGGTTTTCCCGGAAGCGAGCGGAACGGAGTCAGACATTCTTGTGAAAAAAGCTACCTGAAGTGTCAAGCACTGAAACTATCCCAGTGCCTGGTGAGAATGTGATTAACAATGGGTGCACTGAGAGCGCTGGTCAGACTGAGATCAGTGCTCATGAGAGTAACACAGAGCTTAACACTGATGATGTAATGCTTAACGCACAGGAAATCACTGTCGGTGTAGGAAACGTACTGATGGATGAGAATACTGACACTGTAATGATGGAAACTGAACAGGTCGCCTTCAAAACTCCCGTAAAAAGAAAAAAGAGGGGAAGAAAAGCTACATTTAGATTTAGTGTTCCCAACCCTGCTGTGAGTAATACTCTTAGAGATTATACTGTAACCGAAATTAAACACTTACAAAAGTCACTAAAAACATGCGCCTGGTTAACATTAGTGATTACTTCCCCAATTTATATTCGGCTATCTGAAGCCATAAAACAGTTCATGTCTGATTTTTTGAAGATAAGGAGGTTTATCGGCTAAAGAAAATATTGGCCAAACTCACTAACTTGTGTGATGATGCAGGTGAAACAGTCTAGTTTTCTTAGTCCTCAGTAGTGCCACACTCTGCTGCTATTAATAACCCTCTTCTGGTTTGTCATGGAGGTGAGAGATAGCAGGAAGAGAGCAGAGATTTTTGAAGTAGCGAGGGAGAAGAAGATAGACGAGTTGTTTTTACAAGAGCCCACAGCGACAGTATCAATATCCCTGACTGGACACAGGAATGGCCTGGTCTTTCCTGCCTAAGTCACAACACCTCCACTAGTGGGGGCGTGGCTATTTTATTCTCCAAGGATTTTACACCAGTCACATCCAATACAGAGGGGATTGTAAAGGGCAGACTGTTAAAAGTCAGGGCCCAGTTTGATAAACTTTGTTTTTATTTTTATCTGTGTATATGCTCCAACCTCACCTATAGAGAGACTTGATTTTTTTAGATGATTTATGTACAGTCATCATGACATATGATGATGAAGAATTTGTATTAGTTGGTGGGGATTTTAACTGCACCATAGACAACAGCGACCGTAACTATATTGAATCCCACATGCCTTCCCATGCACATCTCATTCAAATGCTCCAAAAATATGGTTTAAGCAACACATGGCGGTCATTTCATGGATCTCAGCCCGCAAACAATTTTGTGTCACTTGCGAGGTTGGACAGGTTTTATGTTTTTAAGCATAATTTAAACATTTTAATGAGTTGTTTTATCAGTGTTTTATGGTGTAAAACCCTGTTGGTCTCTCAGTTTAAAATCTATTGAAACAAAAAGTGCATACTGGCATTTTAACACAGCTATTTACATGATAAACAATTTACGGGTATTTTTACCTTTTTTTTTTAATAATTATAAAGAGGATAAGAAAAACTTTACATCCTTGCAGCAGTGGTGGGACCTGGGCAAAGTACACACCAAACAGTTATGTCAACAGTACACAAGGTAGTTGGCTCAGTCAGTACATCAAATAGAATGTGAAATCATAGAGCTCCACTCCCTTTAACAGCCTGCGGGAGATCAGGACCGTATTCAGCCCCTTTACAGCTAAGAAGAAAAAGCTATCTGAACTCCAAGGGTTGAAAGTACAAGGTGCGCTAATAAGATCAACGCTTCCACAACGCAGACCAAATGGACGCACCATCTAAGTTATTTTTTAACCTCGAAAAAAAGAATGGCTAAAAACGTTTTATCCACAACCCGTGATCATAAACTGGGACATTTTATCTGAACCAGAAAAGCTTTACACCAGCGAGCTCAAAGTTTACCAGGTTGCAGAGCAGGTCTTCCTAGGAGGACTGCTCAAAGTCCCTAAACACCTAGATGCAGCACTCAGTGGAGCGATAACTTCAGGGGAGCTTCTTAATGCCCTACATGGTACAAAGAGTGGAAAGGCACCGGGTATTGATGGACTTCCAGTGCTTCTGGCCCGTTGTGGGGAAAGACTTGCTGGAAGTCCTCAACAACAGTTTAGCTGGAGGTTTGCTTCTACTGAGTTGCAGGAGGGCAGTCCTCACGCTACTCCCCAAAAAAGATGACCTAACATGATACAAAACTGGAGACCTGTGTCCCTATTATGCAGCGACTATAAACTGCTGTCTAAGGTTTTAGCCACCAGACTGGGAAGCGTTCTGTAAGAAGTTATTTACTCTGATCAGACTTACTGAGTACCTGGGAGGTCATAAATAAAATAAGAGTTTTATATTGTGGTACTGAAAGTTAATGGTGGCTTATGTGCACCTTTTAGAGTGTACAGGGGTGTAAGACAAGGTTATTTATTTCTTTAAGGAATGCTCTATGCCCTAGCCATAGAACCATTCTTAAACAGACTAAGAATTGAACTGAAATGTTTCTCATTTACTGGTTGTGGGACCACTCTGAGTTTGTCAGCATATGCTGACGACATATCAGTAGTAATTGACCAACAGACTGACATCAACACAGCTGAATAGAATCTCCAGGGACTATGGCATAATATCCTCGGCCAAAATTACCTGGGATAAAGTGTGGCCTTTCTGGTCAGGCATTGGTTGTCTAGCGTGCCTGAACTCCTGGGGGGGAAAAAATAAGTTTTTAAATATCTGGAAGTTTACCTGGGAGAAGAGACCTTCATGCACAAAAACTGGGAAGGGACAGTTTCGAAAATAAAAGGATAGATAAGATAGAAAACGGCTTAGATAAATATAAATGGCTGTTACCAAAGAAGTCCTACAGAGGACGCATGCTAATTATAAACAACATGGCAGCATCTTCCCATTGGCACAAAGTAACATGTATAGACCCACCTGTAACACTTTTATCAAGAATTCGATCAATGTTTTTAGACTTTTTCTGGAACAAGTTATACTGGGTGCCCCAAAGTGTCTTATACCTACCCAAGGATGAAGGTGGGCAGGGTGTAGTGCACCTACAAAGCAGAACCGCTGATTTTCATTTACAGTTTTTACAGAGGTTTTAAAGTGGTTCAGTGTCTTTAAGTTTTAAATGTGTGACAAGTACATTTTAAGATCTTTTGAAAATCTGGGACTTGACAAACCTTTGTTTTTATTAGACCGTTGAAAACGTGTGAAGACTTTTTAAGCCAGAGAGAGCCACGGGCACAAACTCACTACACTGGCTACTTCAGGTGCACCTCATCTATGGAGTCCACTCTCATCTCTTAGAGTGTTCTCCATAGTGGCGCTCTGTCCTTGGGCGGAGAAGAGCGACCACAGGGGAGAACACTCTACAAGCCACCATTAACAAAAAGAACTGGAGATATACAATGGAGTGTCCCTTCTGTCTCCAGTGGGAGACAATATTTCACGCTTTTACTCAGTGTCTCAGACTAAAACCACTTTTTCCTTTTTGCAGACTGTTTTTAGTGTTTTTAACAGATCTTTCTCAGTTCAAACTTTTATCCTGTTGGGTAAAATACACTCAGAGAAGGCAAGCGGGATCTCAGATCCTAAACTTTGTTGTAGGTCAGGCAAAAATGGGCCTCTACATCAGCCGAAAAAAATAAAATTGAACAAAGAGGCAGCCATGACGCAAAATTGGTGACAGCAGCAATGATGTCCAGGATTCTAGTGGACTTTCACTTTGACAAGAAAACGGTGAACTTGATGAGGTTTGAAAAAATCTGGTGCAATCAAAATGCGCTTTGCTCAGTTTTTAATGATGAACTGCATTTCGCAAAAAGAGGGTGTTTTAAAAATACTGTGTACATTTAGATTTTTTACAGTTTTTTTTTTACAAAAATGTATTTTTAATCTATTTTTTACATTTTCATTTTTATTTATTAACTTAAATTGAACCTTTTATCGGTTGCTGTTGCATGCCCTGAACTTTCGTAATAAAGGTGTTTTTAAAAATAAATTCAATCCCTCTCTGAGTGCATGCTGGGAGCAAATGGGTGGAGCTTGTGTGAGTGGTGACCGTGTGCGGTTGTGCTTTTTTCTTACTCTTACTTCTTATGTCTTTGCATATTATTTTCTTTGTTTTTTGTTTATAAAAAAAAAAACGCTGATAGACTAGACTTTGTTTGGTGTGTAGACTTTGGTAGAATTGTGCAGGATGAGCTGTGAAAGCTTAACCCGGCGTGATGGAGTGAAGGTGTTGTGTAAAGCGAGGGTGGAGGAGCAGGAGGAGATGCAGTCGTTAATAGCATAGTGTCGGATTCTAGGATTCTCTTTTTGAGCACGATTGAAAAGGCTAATGAAGTGATCCAAAAAGAATTAAACTTGATGACTCCCTAATGCCTGTGTTCCCACTCAGTAGCCTGTCTAAAAATAATAATTATCTGAAACGTCCCCTATTTTGTAAAAGATGAAAGTCTGGCAAAAGAGTATTTTTTTGGCAAATTGGTCTCGCCTATCAGGAGAATTGCTCTCGGGTGCAAATCACCGCTATTAAACCACATTGTGTCTTTCCGAAGACAAGTTTAAATGGTTCTGAAAAACAATGCAGACATGCTGGATTTTTCCTTTAATATTTAACATAGAGTTGATAAATTTGATTATACTGTTTACGCAACATCTGAAACAAGCATAAAATTCTTTAGCTTTGGAAAAATAAGGCCACCTTGTGCATGCATGCCCTGAGATCCTGAATAAAAACATCGTTGCTGGAAATCATGAGTAGGTAAAGTCTGTCAAGGCCAGCTATGACACCACCGGGGCTCTTGCCATGGAAAAGTCCACTTGCCCTGCAGAAAAGTCCTTCCCTGCCGCACCGCCCGGCTCTGAAACCGAGACAAACGAAGCCGCCAGGTGGAGCCGAGGCCGGTGTGAGCAGCGCTCAAGCAACTGCTGACACTGCAGCTAAACCTGCAGCAGAAGAACCTGCAAACACAGCTGGAAACATTTCTGTACCTACAGATGTAGCAATGAACCTTGATAAAATAGATGACAACTGTGAGACCGATCCAGAGACAGTTTCCAAAGTCCCCACCAAAAGAAAACAACTCTGTTGCAGCAAAACAAATTAACAAAAGAAAAAAAGGGAAAGGAGCTAAGAACGTAGTGTCCAATAACAATGGCGATTCATCAGATTCCAACATCAGACTGTTCTTATTTACCATCACAAAATGAATGTGAAAAGATGAGCATAAAGTGCAATGCTGGGGAGAGCAGCAATTTTTTACTTGAGACAAAAGGGTTACCTGGAGTAGAGGTGGAAGTCTTTTTCTCTGATGGCATGAGCTTAATAAATTATGTGAAAACGTTAATGAAAGAAGGTGCCTTTTCAGATAAGGAAGTTTACCGGCTCAGGAAAATTGTGAGTAAACTCAAGAGACAAATGTTGAAGAATGAAATGCAATTTATGGCATTTTGTTTTTTTTCTCTCAATATGAGGGATATAACAGTAGGAACTCATAATCTAAATGGTGCTAGAGATGGTCAGAATAGAATGGTTTTTTTGAGTTTCTAAAGCAGAAACAAATTGATGTAATGTTTCATAAAAATGAAGTGCAATGGAAAAGGCAATGGGACGGACAAATACTTTTAAGCCACATGTGCTCTACTAGTGGAGGAGTAGCAATACTTTTTTCAAAAAACTTTCTACCAACCGCTTACGAAATGGAAGAAATAGTTAAAGGGCACCTTTAAAAAGTACAAGCAAAATTTGAAAACACATTAATGACCTTTTTCAATGTTTACGCCCCTACGAAAGGGGCAGGAATAATTAACTTTCTAGATAAAATCAGCTACATTTTAAAAAACATCAATTCAGAAGGTTTTTTGTTTCTAGGTGGAGATTTTAATTGCACTGAAGATGATAAACTGGATAGGAATCACATAGAACCACATATTGCCTTTCAAAAAACACTTATACAGCAGATCAGAACTTTTGATGTGTGTGACATTTGGAGGAACATGAATGCTAAGGTCAGGCAGTAAACATGGCCCACAGCAGGGATAATGTTTTATCTATGGCAAGACTCGATAGATATGTTTAGTTTTCAAGCAAACTGTTTTATAAACTGTAAAATCATTCCAGTCGGTTTTTCCAATCAAACCATGTCACGTTTCTGTTAATTCTGTGAAATCAAAAAGTGCTTACTGCCACTTTAACACATCATTGTTAAGCGACAATATTGAGGAATTGTTTGTGTTTTGGAACAATTTTAAAGAACAAAAACTATTTTATTGCTCCTTACAACATTGGTGGGATTGTGGCAAAATGTATATGCAACAAGTGTGTAAAGAGTCTCAATGTTACTAAGGAAATAGCCAACATGATGGAAAAACTAGAAAACGAAATAGAGAACTTATTAAATACATCATTGTCAGGGTACGGACCACGAGTTGGAAGCGGAAGTAACTCTATCATGTTTTATTGAGAGAGTAACAAACCATCATGTGGGTTTGGTCCGTAATGCGGGGATAATCCACGGAGCGGAGCGTAGATAATCCACGATATAGACATAGTCTACATGCTCCACATCTTGCAGAGCCTCTCTAGACAGGAGCGGAAATAAAGAACGTGATTTTGGCTCTTTCAGTGTAAAATTTGGACGGCTACACCATAATATATTTGCCGATGCTTTACCGGAAACCGCTCTATTCGGCCGCGTCACCGGGAATCCCGTCGGGCTCTCGTAGGTGCGTGCCGCCGAAGTGCTTGCGAGCGTGATCTGCGAGGAGTGGCAGCGGGCTTCCGGGTAATATCCAAAGCGGAAACGGGTGGCCGATCCATTGCGGTAGAGCGATTTCTTCTCTTTTTGTTTTGGTTGGTTCTTTTGTCAGGGTACGGACCATGAGTCGGAAGTGGGAGTAACTCTATCTCACTTTGCCACAAGACTGAGTAAAGTAATAAATCAAGTAATACATCCAGATCAAACAAACTGCATACCCAATAGATCAATACTTGACAACATTTCACTAGTCAGGGACATCCTAGAAGTCTCAAAGCTATCAGGTATCGATGTTGGTCTAGTCTTCTTAGAGCAGGAAAAAGCTTTTGACCGTGTTTTGACACCAATACCTACGGCGCACTTTAGAAGCTTTTGGTTTCAGTCAGAGTTTTGTGAGAGTTATCCAGGCGATGTACTGTAACAGTACTACTAAGTACTGAGATCAATGGTGGTTTAAGTAATCCTTTTAAAGTTCAAAGAGGGTTAGACAAGGATGTGCAATGTCGGGAATGCTGCACTCTCTGGCCATCGAGCCGCTGTTTCACAAAATAAGAAAGGAACTGTTGTGTATGCTGACAGAAGAATAATACGCAGCAGAACGGTTGAGTCGTGTTAACTCACATGGTCTTTACTCAAAACTGCACAACTAATACAGCACTACATAAGTCACCACTAGAGGGCAGGCTTATCACAGAATGCTGATACCAATAGTAGAAATATTACAGGAACTAACTGGTCTCCAATTATCACAATGTAAACACTCTTTTCATCTTTCTGTATATGCTGATGATGTAATGATTTTCACTTCTGAATTTGATTTAGTTAAAAGACTAGAATGCATTGTTAAGGATTTCAAGGCTATCTCATCTGCAAAAGTCAACTGGAAAATAAGCAAAGCCTTGTTGATGGGAGAATGAAAAAAAAGCTATCCCATGCTACCAGGAGATCTAACATGGAAAAGAGGTGGCCTAAAATACCTTGGAGTGTTTCTGGGTAAAGATGACTTCACTGAAATAAATTGGGAAACAACACTTAAGAACATTAAAGGATGTTTACAGAAGTGGAAATGGCTTCTCCCTCAAATGTCATATCGAGGACACACACTCATAACCAACAACCTGGCAGCATCCTACATGTGGCATAAACTCGACTGCATGGACTTTCCAGCCGGACTTTTTTCGAAGAAAGGGCTACTAAAGGAATACAGTCCGGGTGCTACAGTCCCTGATGCCACTGACGCCTTCCCGGACATGATCATGACAACTGTACTTGAAGAATTAAGCCACAGTAGTCCACTGCTAAACCTGGGACAACATGAAACTGTACATCTGTGTATGATTAGTGGAAAAGTGATCTACAGAAACATTGTAAAGGTGATAAACAAACACACGCTGAACGAGCGAACAGACACTGTGTGGCACGACAAGTTAATGATTCCTGAAAATGTTCAACCGGTATGGAGAGTATTATACAAACCACCATTGACAAAAAAGGCAGGTGATCTCCAGTGGAGAATCTTACAATGTGCTGTAGCGGTGAATGCCATTGTTACAAAGATAAATCTCACAGTAAGTGATTCATGTCCCTTCTGTTTAGAGAGAGAAACAATATATCATTGCTTTCTGGACTGTAAAAGTATCACCTTTGTTTATTCTCTTAAGTTTATTATTTTCTCTTCTGAAAGTAACCTTTACAAAGCAATGATTTGTTTTTGGTTTTAAGTTCACTGTGAACCAGAAATATACTTGTCAACTGATTTATTTTATTGTAGACCAAGCGAAACTCACTGTGCACATCACCAGAAAAAAAAACAGAATTGAACAGAAAGCTGGACAGGAAATTATACCCGTTTTTATAATAATTGTTTTTTGTGTAATTCAACTTATTTTATTGTTCAACAGTCCAAACTTCACAGCACAACAACACAGTTTTCAATAATCATTTTTGCTATTGCATATCAGCCACTAGTCACTATCAGTGGAATACAATCATAATAAAAGCACATGGAAATCAAACAGTCTTTAATCATTCCTACTTATTCAAACCAATTTTACATGTTGCCAGAAATGATCCCATGTTTTCATTACTCCCTTACTATGCAGTCTCTTGTACAAAGCAATTTTAATCATCCCATCAATCCAATCTTTTCAGAGATCCACCTGCCACGCCCCCTTTGGTGGCTCTCTATGCCTCCGCTCTCCCTGGAGCTCCAGGTTTAACGATACATAAACCCCTCACTCTCATTCACTCCCCGTTTATTATTGTATGTGTTTATGGCTTCATGTAGGACTCTTTATGTTCCGTTTCATCTGGACTCCAATATCCTGCACCGGCTGCGCGCTTCCTTTCAGCGCATCTCGGATCAGCTATGCTTCTCCCCAAGCGCACCTCGGAGTCTCTCTACCCAAAGACTGCCGTGTGTGAGTGTGTGTGTGCGCGTGTGCGTGTGTGCTTGTGTGTATCTCTCTCTGTCACTTGGTGTATTAAACCCGAGCGAACCGTACTTCGGATTCCGCCCTCTTTTCATTCGCACCCTGACACAAGTATGGGGTTTTGGGGCATTTCCAATTGCATAAAATCATCCTGGCAGCTGTAATACAACCAATCTTAATTAGAGAAAATATTTTTTTTGCTATGTTGGGTACCACTAATCTATCTCCCAGAAGGCATGGTCATGGTTCCATAGATCCCATCCACTATTGCATTATTTCCAGAATTTTCACCAAAATGGGTGAACTGTCTATAAATCTATATTTATGTACATTTACATTTACATTTGCGGCATTTAGCAGACACCCTTATTCAGAGCGACGTGCAAAAGTGCTTTGAGAGTCTAGTAAGGAATATATCTACACTGGTACGCAAGATTATAAACTTAATATATATATATAATAATAATATAAATATAGTTCTACAATAGAGAAGGTGGTACCAGTCGAGCAGTGCTGGAGGATCTCAGACAGCGTGGTGCAGTGCGAGATGTGATGAGGTCACTGAGGTAAGATGGTGCTGGTCCATTTTTGGCCTTGTAGGCAAGCATCAGTGTTTTGAATCTGATACGTGCAGCTACTGGAAGCCAGTGAAGGGAGCGCAGCAGTGGGGTGGTGTGGGAGAACTTGGGCTGATTGAACACAAGTCGTGCAGCTGCATTTTGGATCATTTGCAGTGGACGAATAGCGTTCAGGGGAAGACCTGCCAGCAGAGAGTTGCAGTAGTCCAGTCTTGAAATGACAAGAGACTGAACAAGCACCTGGGCAGCCTGTATGGACAGAAATGGTCGAATCCTTCGGATGTTATAGAGAAGAAATCGACAAGAACGAGCAACATTAGCGACATGTGGGAAAAAAGACAGTTCATTGTCCATAGTTACCCCAAGGTTACGAGCAGTGGCTGAAGGGGAGAGCAGAGAGTCATGAAGTGTTATTTGTAGATCTTGACCTGGAGATGAATCACCTGGGATGACTAGCAGTTCTGTTTTGCTGGGGTTGAGTTTAAGTTGGTGAGCCCTCATCCATAAAGATATGTCTGACAAGCATGCTGAGATCCGAGCGGAAGCTGTGGTATCTGATGGAGGGAAAGAAAAGATGAGTTGAGTGTCATCTGCATAGCAGTGATAAGAAAACCCATGTGAGGATATGACTTCACCAATGGAGTGGGTATAGAGGGAGAAAAGAAGGGGACCAAGTACCAAGCCTTGTGGGACACCAGTGGTGAGTCTGCATGGGGCAGATGTGGATCCCCTCCACATTACCTGGTATAAGTGACCTTCCAGGTAGGAAACAAACCATTCCCATGCTGTTCCGCAGATACCGAGGCTCTTGAGGGTTGACAAAAGTGTCTTGTGGTTGACTGTGTCAAATGCTGCTGAAAGTTCCAGGAAGATAAGTACAGATGACCGATTGGCTGACCGAACAGCATGCAGTTTCTCAGAAACAGCCAAAAGGGCCGTCTCTGTGGAATGTGCCGCTTTGAATCCAGACTGGTTAGGATCATGGAGGTTGTTCTGTGAGAGATAGACATTCATTACTACTTTGTAATGAATGAATCTCCCCCTAGCCTCCCTCATGTTCTTACCCACATTAGATATGATGTACAGCCAATCGTTTTTATGAATATCTATCCCCCTTTGTCAAAAGTCCCTTTGCCAAATAGTTTTCAAGTTCTTACAGGTATCTGCATTTACTTTAAACATTGATTTGTAACACATCGAAGCAGTCTGAACTACATGTGGCAACTGAAGAAGGGTATAAACAGGGTTATCACTTGTATTAGATTTGCTCCTGACACTGTCTAATCTGCAGATATTTCCAAAAATTTCATTGACCCCCAATATTATATTTTTTTCACCAATTCAGAGTATGACATATAAAAAATTCAATTTTCATACAGATCACCAATTACAGTTACCTCTTAAGGATTGTTTCCAAAACCCACTTGCTTCACCAATGCAATTTTAGGATTCCTCCATAATTATTCATATGACTGTCTATAAGGTGATGTCCTGCACAGTTTATGAATTTTGCTCCAAACATGTCTCGAGTGTATTGTCACTGGATTAGAGTCCCATTCAGCTCCAGAGCATTGTGAAAAAATGTTAATGGGATAAAATGGTGAGGCCAGTTCCTGTATTATCTTGATGCAGTCCAACTCAGAATCTGTCTTGTCCCAATGTTTGGCCAGCTTGGCCATTTCAAAAGAAAGATTATACAATCTCACATCAGGTAATCCAAGGCCCCCCTTGTCCCTTGGGGAAGTCAATTTACTCATTTTAATCCTTGGTCTTTTTCCTTCCCATTATGAATTATGGTGTTAAATGCTGAACTGTAGTCCACAAACAGCATATTTGTATAATTCCCAATTCTGTGGTCCAGGTGGTTCATCGTGGTGTGGAGGAGATGAGCAATGGCATCCTCAGTAGAATGATTCTGACTGTATGCAAACTGTAATGGGTCCAGTGTGTCTGGTAGTGATGCAGTGATGAATTCTCTAAATTTGACTCTGACTCTGATTCTCTGACTTCTCAGTCTGTCAAAGCACTTCATCACTACTTAGGTCAGGGCGATAGTCGTTAAGGCAGGCGGGCTGGGGTTTCTTCGGGACAGAAACAATGGTGGACTGTTTGAAACATGAGGGGACAACAGACTGTTCCAGTGAGAGGTTGAATATCTTAGTAAACACTGGTGCTATTCGTGACATTTTGAATGTCTCCAGGCTATTAGTTTTAAAGACTGGTCTGATTTTCCTAGACCAGGAAAAGGATTTTGACTGGGTTGAGCATGAATACTTGTGGAAGGTGCTGGAAAGATTTGGGTTCAACCCTGGTTTCATAGCCATGATCAGGGTGCTTTACAGTGAAATTGAGAGTGTACTTAAGGTCAACGGTGGTTTATGTGCTCCTTTTAAAGTGTACAGAGGGATCATGCAGGGCTGTTTCCTCTCAGGTATGTTGTACCCTCTGGCGATTGAACCTCTTTTAAAAAAGTTAAGGAGTCATCTCTCTGGTTTTAATATTCCACATGTCCATGCCCCATATGCTTGTCAGCTTATGCAAATTACTTGCTAGTCATGATAAACACGCAAGATGATGCAAAGTTTTTAACTGACATTTTTAAGGGACTTTCAGATTTGATCTTCTGCCAAGGTCAACTGGGGTAAAAGTGAAGACATGTTAGTTGGGGAGTGAGGAGGTGGGCAACCTTCACTGCCAGAAGCCTTAGCATGGAAAAGTAGTGGATTTAAATACTTGGGTATCTACCTGGGGAGCAATGACTTTTTAACATAAAAACTGGGAAGGTTCATTAGGTCCCAAAGATGTCCTACAGGGGGCGAACGCTGGTCATCAACAACCTCGCCCCACCATCCCTCTGGCACAAGCTAGCCTGTGTTGATTCTCCACTGAATCTGCTGGCGAACATCCAGGCCCTGCTGGTGGAGTTCTTCTGGGACAAACTACACTGGATTCTTCAAAGTGTTCTCTATTTGCCAAAAGAGGAAAGAGGGCACGGGCGGGTCCAGCTGTCTAGCAGAGCTGGAGCATTCTGACTCCAGTTCATCCCAGAGACTTAGTATAGAGAGCATCAGCCAGTGGATTATTACGAACAGTTGAACTAATGGGGCTGGACATTTCTGGATTACCAAAAGTTTACCGTGGACATTTTAAAATCTGGAATGTTTTTACAAACAGAACAAAGGCTGTCGAACACTACACTAGCTGCTGGAGGAGCCTCTGGTGTACTGATGTGTGTGGATATCTCCAGTGTGACCGTTCCTGCACTGTCCAGTACTCTAATCTCCACGGGTATCGTGACACTCCAGGAGCTTGTGAACATTGCGGGGTCAGACTTGTTGAGGGCAGAGGACCTGGCAGCTCGTATGAGACTGAGGTCCCTGCTGAAGTCAGCTTCTACATCACTGGAGCTCTGCATTGACATCAGAGGAGCGTATTCAGCTGATGGACTATTAACACACAGAGGCTGGTCCTGCAATGGATAAACCCTTTCCCCAGATGAACATCACTCCTGACCTCGTCGGGTGTGAGTGCCCCCACCTGGCATAAGATGGCAATATACCGGATATATAGCTGGAAAAAAACAGATTACACAGAACACTGACTGTGTGGCCACAGAAATGTTAAAAAAGCTGATAAAATCAAGAGTTTTATTTATTTTAATTTTTACAAAAGTATGAATGATCTGGATGTGTTTAAATGTATGTGGTGTTGGGAGAATGTTTTGTGCTCTGTTACAGAAGGAGAACTGAACTTTACACCAAAACTGAACTGATTACTCATGTTTTACTTAATTATGAAACCATCTTAATACTTTATTTATTTGTTTGTTTATTTATTTATTTGTTTATTTAGTCACCCTGATTTTAATATGTGACCTAAATAAAGTTTTGTAAAGTCTCTCTCCCCTCTCCCTCCCTCCACCCCCTCTCTCTCCTCTCTCTCCCTCTTTCTCTCTCCCTCCCTCCACCCCCTACATCAGTGTTATTTACTACATTAGTGTTATTTACTACATCAGTGTTATTTACTACATTAGTGTTATTTACTACATCAGTGTTATTTACTACATTAGTGTTATTTACTACATCAGTGTTATTTACTACATTAGTGTTATTTACTACATCAGTGTTATTTACTACATTAGTGTTATTTACTACATCAGTGTTATTTACTACATTAGTGTTATTTACTACATCAGTGTTATTTACTACATTAGTGTTATTTACTACATCAGTGTTATTTACTACATTAGTGTTATTTACTACATCAGTGTTATTTACTACATTAGTGTTATTTACTACATCAGTGTTATTTACTACATTAGTGTTATTTACTACATCAGTGTTATTTACTACATTAGTGTTATTTACTACATCAGTGTTATTTACTACATTAGTGTTATTTACTACATCAGTGTTATTTACTACATTAGTGTTATTTACTACATCAGTGTTATTTACTACATTAGTGTTATTTACTACATCAGTGTTATTTACTACATTAGTGTTATTTACTACATCAGTGTTATTTACTACATTAGTGTTATTTACTACATCAGTGTTATTTACTACATTAGTGTTATTTACTACATCAGTGTTATTTACTACATTAGTGTTATTTACTACATCAGTGTTATTTACTACATTAGTGTTATTTACTACATCAGTGTTATTTACTACATTAGTGTTATTTACTACATCAGTGTTATTTACTACATTAGTGTTATTTACTACATCAGTGTTATTTACTACATTAGTGTTATTTACTACATCAGTGTTATTTACTACATTAGTGTTATTTACTACATCAGTGTTATTTACTACATTAGTGTTATTTACTACATCAGTGTTATTTACTACATTAGTGTTATTTACTACATCAGTGTTATTTACTACATTAGTGTTATTTACTACATCAGTGTTATTTACTACATTAGTGTTATTTACTACATCAGTGTTATTTACTACATTAGTGTTATTTACTACATCAGTGTTATTTACTACATTAGTGTTATTTACTACATCAGTGTTATTTACTACATTAGTGTTATTTACTACATCAGTGTTATTTACTACATTAGTGTTATTTACTACATCAGTGTTATTTACTACATTAGTGTTATTTACTACATTAGTGTTATTTACTACATCAGTGTTATTTACTACATTAGTGTTATTTACTACATCAGTGTTATTAACAGCGTTATTTACTACATCAGCGTTATTTACTACATTAGTGTTATTTACTACATCAGTGTTATTTACTACATCAGTGTTATTTACTACATCAGAGTTATTTACTACATCAGTGTTATTTAGCACATTAGTGTTATTTACTACATTAGTGTTATTTACTACATCAGCGTTATTTACTAAATTAGAGTTATTTAGCACATTAGTGTTATTTACTACATTAGCTTTATGCACTACATTAGTGTTATTGTCAGGGAACGGACCACGGGTCGGATGCGGTAGTAACTCAATCATAGTTTATTGAGTGACACACAAACAGGAGTTCAAGAGGTTACAAACCGCAATGCTGGTGTAGTCCGTAATGCCGGGATAATCCACGGAATGGGTAGAATCCATGGAATGGGTGGAATCCACAAAACGTGTATAATCCACAGCGGGTATGATCCACAACGGGTATAATCCACAACACGAGTGCACGGGAGAGCAATCCACGGAAAGAGGATCGGAGCTGGAACCAGCGGGGAATGCTCGCAGTTAGGAGCCAGGTCAATTACCTTAGTCATCGAGTAGGTCCGACACGAGTGAGATGGGAATTGGAGCTTATATAGGGGAAACTAAATGAGGGACAGGTGTCTGTAGTTAATGCCGGGAGCGGCAAAATGAGGCAACGTGACAGCCACCGAGGGGGGCGTGGCAGGTGGATCCCTGACAGTTATTTACTACATTAGCATTTTTACTACATTAGCGTTATTTACTACAAACCCGAGTCCAAAAAATTTGGGACACTGTACAAATTGTGAATAGAAAGGAACTTATATTTTATTTACAATAGAATATAGATAACATATCAAATGTTGAAAGTGAGACCGGTAGCAATAGGAGGCTGGAAAAGTTAAATGTACATATAAGGAACAGCTGGAGGAGCAATTTGCAATTTATTAGGTCAATTAGCAACATGATTGGGTATAAAAAGAGCCTCTCAGAGTGGCAGTGTCTCTCAGAAGTCAAGATGGGCAGAGGATCACCAATTCCCCCAATGATGCGGCAAAAAATAGTGGAGCAATAACATAAAGGTAACAGAGTTCCACAGAGAAAAATTTTAAAGAGTTTGAAGTTATCATCATCTACAGTGTCCAAAAAAAATCCACTTGTCCCATATCATCCAAAGATTCAGAGAATCTGGAAAAAATCTCTGTGCGTAAGGGCCAAGGCTGGAAAACCATACTGAATGCCCGTGATCTTCGGGCCCTTAGACACCACTGCATCACATACAGGAAAGCTGCTGTAATGGAAATCACAACATGGGCTCAGGAATATTTCCAGAAAACATTGTTGGTGAACACAATCCACTGTGCCATTCGCTGTTGCCGGCTAAAACTCTATAGGTCAAAAAAGAAGCCATATCTAAACATGATCCAGACAAATCAAAATTTTTATTTTTGGAAAACTTGGACACCATGTCATCAGGATTAAAGAGGATAAGGACAACCCAAGTTGTTATCAGCACTCAGTTCAGAAGCCTGCATCTCTGATGATATTGAGTTGCATGAGTGTGTGTGGCATGTGCAACTTACACATCTGGAAAGGCACAATCAATGCTGAAAGGTATATCCAAGTTCTAGAACAACAAATGCGCCCATCCAGATGTCGTCTCTTTCAGGAAAGACTTTGCATTTTCCAACATGACAATGCCAGACCACATACTGCATTAATAACAACATTATTGCTGCGTAGAAGAAGGATACGGGTCCTGAAATGGCCAGCATGCAGTCCAGATCTTTCACCCATAGAAAACATTTGGTGCATCATAAAGAGGAAGATGCGACAAAGAAGACCTGAGACAGTTGAGCAACTAGAAGCCTGTATTAGACAAGAATGGTACAACATTCCTATTCCTAAACTTGAGCAACTTGTCTCCTCAGTCCCCAGACATTTGCAAACTGTAATAAAAAGAACAGGGTACACAGTGGTAAACGTGGCCTCCAAACTTTTTTGAGAGTGTTGATGCCATGAAATCAACTTATTTTTTCCCTTAAAATTATAAATTCTCTTACTTTAAACATTTGATATGTCATCTATGTTGTATTCTGAATAAAATATTGACATTTGTAACTTCCACTTTATTGCATTCTGTTTTTATTAATAATTTGTACAGTGTCCAAACTTTTTTGGAATCGGGGTTGTACATTAGCTTTATTCACTAAATTAGCATTATTTACTACATTAGTGTTATTTAGCATTATTTACTACATTAGTGTTATTTAACACATTAGAGTTACTTACTACTTTAACGTTGTGGTGTAAATGTCCATGATAGAGGAGAGAGACTCCAATGATCTTCTCAGCTGTCCTCACTATCCTCTGCAGGGTCTTGCGATCCGAGACAGTGCAGTTCCCAAACCAGGCAGTGATGCAGCTTCTCAAGATGCTCTTAAAGGTCCCTCTGTAGAAAGTTGTCAGGATAGGGGGCTTTCCTCAGCCTTCTTAGGAAGTAGAGATGCTGCTGGGCTTTCTTGGTGATGGAGCTGGTGTTGAGTGACCAGGTGAGGTTATTCACCAAATGAACACCAAGGAATTTGGTGCTCTTGATGATCTCCATGGGGAATCCATTGATGATCAGTGGAGAATGGTTGCTCTGTGCTGAAGTCAGCAACCATCTCTTATATTTTCTTCGATGTTCAGAGACAGTTTGTTGGCTCCATACCAGGCTGTTAATCGTTGCACCTCCTCTCTATATGCTGACTCATTGTTCTTGCTGATGAGACCCACCATGGTTGTGTCACCGGCGAACTTGATGATGGGATTTAAGCTGTGCATTGCTACACATTTGTGAGTCAGCAGACAGATGCTGTTTCCAATCCGGACTCACAGTCTCACAGTCAGGAAGTCCAGGATCCAGTTACAGAGGGAGGTGTTTAGGCCCAGTAGGCTCAGCTTCTCAATTAGGTGCTGAGGGAAAATCATGTTGAATGCTAAACTGAAGTCTATGAACAGCATTCGTACATAAGAGTCCTTGTTGTCTAGGTGGGTGAGGGCCCGATGAAGGATTGTGGAGATAGCATCGTCCGTGGAGCGGTTTGGACGATACACGAACTGCATGGGGTCCAGTGTGGGTGAAAGCTCGGTCTTGGCATACCTCATGACGAGCCTCTCTAAGTACTTCATCATGATGGGTGTGAGCGCGACGGGACAATATTTATTGAGGCAGAAGACAGTAGACTTCTTCGGCACGGGAACAATGGTCGTTGTCTTGAGGCACGTAGGAACAATGGCGCTGCTCAGGGAGATGTTGAAGATGTCTGTGAAGACATCCGCTAGCTGTTGTGCACATTCCCTGAGCACTCTGTCCTGAAGGTGGAGTCTCTTGATTTTAGCAGCACACGCATCCACGGCTTCTGGTTGGAGTGTGTAGTGATGGTCTTGGAAATGGTCACGTCATCAATGATTCTGCCAATGTAGCTGGTCACTGTTGACGTGTATTCCTCCAAGTTGATGAAATCGCCGTTGGTTGCAGCTTCCCTGAACATGTCCCAGTCAGTGCATTCAAAGCAATCCTGGAGAGCAGACATGGATGGCCAGGTTCTCACCTGCTTTCGAGCTGGTCTTGAACGCCTGCTGAGTGGTCAGTATGCTGGGATCAGCATAACAGAGACGTGGACTGAGGACCCGAGGTGGGGGCGTTGTTTTTACCCCTGGTTGCAAAGTCTACTGTGGGAGAGCGAATTGTTCGGGGAACAGAAGACCACTAAAGAACAGGTTCAAAATAAAGAAATGTTTCAATTTTTTTTAAGCTCCGTGCTCAGTGCCGCAGCCTTACGTTCCCAGGTTACGTTGGCCACGCCCCCGCTGCCACATCCACATTCTGATTAAATTTAGGAAGCACAGTCCTGAGTTTTGCATGGTTAAAATCTCCAGCGACAACAGAGTACAGACACACAAGATGTGTACAGAGCACAACGTTTATCACAAATTTGGAGACACACAATTATAAAGGATGAATCTGGAAGCAGTGAAATGCAAATGTTCCTTCACTTGAACTAGGAAACCCAAACCCTGTGCACAAAGCCAGCTTCATTAGGACATGTTTTACATGGGTTAGAGGGGAATATCTCCTGCTATACAGCTCTGATGCTCAACCCTATTGAACACCTTTGGGATGAATTCTAATGCTGACTGCACCCCAGGCTTCCTCAACTCACATATATCACAAGCAAACAAATCTAGTAGAATATCTTCCCTGAAGAATGGAGCTTATTATAACAGCAAATGGAGAGTAAATATGGGATGAAATGTTTAGAAAGCACATAAAATGCTTATTCTAAGGTGTCCACGAACATTTGTCCATATAGTGTATGCCAGTGCTGATCTGTTATTTATTAAACAATCTGAAATATACACTTGTTTGATAAAGATCTCAGGTCAGGACACACCTGCAAAAATAAATAAAAAAAACTTAAACCAATAATTGTAGTTGACACTGACTATCTTTTTTAGGTTTGAAGATTTACCAGGTACATCATCAGGTGGGTGATTATTCAATGTTCTTAAATTAAATCGTTGACTTCTTCCTTTTCTTCTTCTTCTTCTTTCAGCTTCTCCCTTTAGGGGTCGCCACAGCGCATCATCCGTCTCATACCACCCTGTCCTCTACATCTGCCTCTTTCACACCAACTACCTGCATATCTTCCCTCACCACATCCATAAAACTCCTTATTGGCCTTCCTCTTCCTCCTACCTGGTGGCTCCATCCTCAGCATTCTTCTACCAATATAATTTATGTCCCTCCTCTGCACATGTCCAAACCATCTCAATCTCGCCTCCCTCACCTTGTCACCAAAACATCCTACATGCGCTGTCCCTCTAATAAACTCATTTCTAATCTTATCCAACCTCGTCACTCCCAACGAAAACCTCAACATCTTCAGCTCTGCTACCTCCAGCTCCACCTCCTGTCTTTTACTCAATGCCACTGTCTCTAATCCATACAACATCGCAGGTCTCACCACAGTCCTATAAACTTTCCCTTTTATTCTTGCAAATACTCTTCTATCACAAATCACTCCTGTCACTCTTCTCCACCCACTCCACCCTGCATGCGCTCTTTTCTTTACTTCTCTAACACACTCTCCATTACTTTGCACTGTTGACCCCAGGTACCTGAACTCCTCCACCTTCTCCACCTCTTCTCCCTGCAACCGCACAACTCCACTGCCCTCCCTCTCATTCACACACACATATATACTCTGTCTTACTCTTACTGACCCCTCATTCCCCTTCTCTCCAGCGCATATCTTCACCTCTCCAGGCTCTTCTCAACCTGCTCACTACTCTCATTACAAATCACAATATCATCTACAAATATCATAGTCCAGGGAGACTTTTGACTGACCTCGTCCATCAACCTGTCCATCACCATTGCAAACAGGAAAGGGCTCAGGGCTGATCTTTGATGCAGTCCTACCTTCACCCCGTCTGTCGTTCCTACTGCACACTTCACTGCTGTCACACTGTCCTCATACATGTCCTGCACCACCCTCACATACTTCTCTGACACACCTACCTCCCACTACTCTTTCCCATAACTTCATGGTGTGACTGATCAACTTAATTCCCCTGTAGTTACTGCAGGTCTGCACATCTCCCTTATGCTTGAAGATCGGTACCAGCAAACTCCTTCTCCATTCCTCAGGCATCCTCTCACCTTCCAGAATCTTGTTAAACAATCTGGCTAAAAACTCCACTGCCATCTCTCCTAAATATCTCCACTTTTCATTCTCTTAATCGCTGCTCTCACTTCCTCCTTACTAATCTTATCCACATCTTGCTTCACCAACCATCCAACCTTCTCTCTCTCTAATTTTCCTCATTCATCAGCTGCTCAAAATACTCCCTCCACCTTCTCAACACACTCTCCTCACTAGTCAACACATTTTCCTCTCCATCCTTTATTGCTCTAACTTGCAGCACATCCTTTCCTGCTCGGTCTCTCTGCCTGGCCAATCGCGACAAATCCTTTTCTCCTTCCTTAGTGTCCAACCTCTCATACAGCTCCTCATATGCCTTTTCCTTGGCTTTCGCCACATCCCTCTTTTCCTGCTGTTGCATCTCCCTGTACTCCTGCCTACTTTTCTCATCACTCTGTCTATCCCACTTCTGTTTTGCCAACCTCTTTCTCCTTATGCTCTCCTGCACTTCCTCATTTCACCACCACATCTCTTTGTCTTCCTTTCAATTTCCAGAAGTCACACCAAGTACTTTTCTAGCTGCCTCCCTCATCACTCCTGCAGTAGTTACCCAATCATCCAACACCTCTTCACCACCCCCAAGCCCCTGTCAGACCTCTTCCCTGAACCTCACACTACACTCTTCCTCCTTCAGTTTCCACCATCGTATTCTCCTTTCAGTCCTCACTCTCCTCCTCTTCTTCTTCCCCTCCAAAACCATCCTACAGACCACCACCTGATGCCGTCTAGCTACACTGTCCCCTTCAACTTCCAGCTTCACATTCATCATCATCACCCTATCATTCATCACCCTATCAGAAACTCTCTTCACCTCCACTACACTCTTACTGTACTCTTCCTTCAGAATCACCCCTACATTATTTCTCTTTCCATCCACACCATGATAGAACAGTTTAAACCCACCTCCAATGTTCCTGGCCTTACTCCCTTTCCACTTGGTCTCCTGAACACACAGCATATCTACCTTTCTTCTCTCCATCATATCAGCTACTTCTCTCCCTTTACCCGTCATAGTACCAACATTTGGGGGGGAGTGGTAGCTCCAGCGGTTAAGGCGCTGGGTTACCGATTGGAAGGTCGGGGGTTCAAGCCCCGGTATCGCCAAGCTTCCACTCTTGGGCCCTTGAGCAAGGCCCTTAACCCTCTACTCTTGACTGACCTCGTCCATCAACCTGTCCATCACCATTGCAAACAGGAAAGGGCTCAGGGCTGATCTTTGATGCAGTCCTACCTTCACCCCGTCTGTCGTTCCTACTGCACACTTCACTGCTGTCACACTGTCCTCATACATGTCCTGCACCACCCTCACATACTTCTCTGACACACCTGACTTCCTCATACAATACCAAAACTCCTCTCTTGGCACTCTGTCATACGCTTTCTCTAAATCCACAAATACACAATGCAATTCCTTCTGTTTCTCTCTATACTTCTCCATCAACATCCTTAAAGCAAATAATGCATCTGTGGTGCTCTTCCTCGTCATGAAACCATACTGTTGCTCACAGATGGTCACCTCTTCTCTCAGCCTGGCTCCCACTACTCTTTCCCATAACTTCATGGTGTGACTGATCAACTTAATTCCCCTGTAGTTACTGCAGGTCTGCACATCTCCCTTAAAGATCGGTACCAGCAAACTCCTTCTCCATTCCTCAGGCATCCTCTCACCTTCCAAAATCTTGTTAAACAATCTGGTTAAAAACTCCACTGCCATCTCTCCTAAACATCTCCATGCTTTCCACTCTTCATACTCTTAATCGCTGCTTTCACTTCCTTCTTACTAATCCTATCCACATCTTGCTTCACCAACCATCCAACCTTCTCTCTCTCTAATTTTCCTCATTCATCAGCCGCTCAAAATACTCCCTTCACCTTCTCAACACACTCTCCTCACTACTCAACACATTTCCATCTCCATCCTTTATTGCTCTGACTTGCAGTACATCCTTTCCAGCTTGGTTCCTCTGTCTGGCCAATCGGTACAAATCCTTTTCTCCTTCCTTAGTGTCCAACCTCTCATACAGCTCCTCGTATGCCTTTTCCTTGGCTTTCGCCACATCCCTCTTTACCTGCTGCCGCATCTCCTTGTATTCCTGCCTACTTTTCTTATTACTCTGTTGATCCCACTTCTGTTTTGCCAACCTCTTTCTCCTTATGCTCTCCTGCACTTCCTCATTTCACCACCACATCTCTTTGTCTTCCTTTCTATTACCAGATGTCACACCAAGTACTTTTCTAGCTGCCTCCCTCATCACTCCTGCAGTAGTTACCCAATCATCCAACACCTCTTCACCACCACCGAGCCTCTGTCTGACCTCTTTCCTGAACCTCACACTACACTCTTCCTCCTTTAGTTTCCGCCATTGTATTCTCCTTTCAGTCCTCACTCCCCCCCCTCTTCTTCTTCCCCACCAAAACCATCCTACAGACCACCACCCGATGCTGTCTAGCTACACTGTCCCCTTCAACTTCCAGCTTCACATTCATCAACCTATCAGAAGCTTTCTTCACCTCCACTACACTCCTACTAAACTCTTCCTTCAGAATCACCCCTACACCATTTCTTTTTCCATCCACACCATGATAGAAAAGTTTAAACACCTCCAATGTTCCTGGCCTTACTTCCTTTCCACTTGGTCTCCTGAACACACAACATATCTACCTTCCTCCTCTCCATCATATCAGCTATCTCTCTCCCTTTACCAGTCATAGTACCAACATTTAAAGTACCAACCCAAACATCCACTCTCCTACACTTCTCCTTTTCCTGCTGTCTCTAAGGACGTCTTCCTCCTCTCTTTTTCCTCCTTCGGCCAACAGTAGCCCAATTTCCACCGGTACGCTGTCGGCTAACGATACCTGTGGCGGTCGTTGTTAACCCGGGCCTCGACCGATCCGGTATGAAATTCTCATGTGTGATCCGCATATTTGATTTGGCACATGTTTTACGCTGGATGCCCTTCCTAACGCAACCCTCCCCATTTACCCGGGCTTGGGACCGGCACTAAGAGTGCACTGGCTTGTACCTCCCTAATGGCTGGGTTGATTGAATCATTGATTATATTAATTATTTATTTCTGTTTAATATACAAAAATTACAATTTCAGATTCAGATTCTTAGTGAAGATTGACAAATTTTCAAATCACTGAGGAATTAAACATTTCTGTGTTTTGTTTCTTTTTGGTAATAGAGCATTTTGAGAAGACAACTGAGGAACTTGTACACATTAGATCAACATCTACACAAAGCCCTAACCCTGTACAGGTAAACACCTTTAAAAATAACATTTATGGCATTTGACAGATTATCTTGTCCAGAATGACCTAAATGTATACATCTCATTTATACACCAGAGCATGTGAGCATTAAGGGCCATGACCAGGGGCCCAGCAGTGGCACTTAGTAGTAGGATTTGAACTCATGACCTTCTGATTCAAAGTTCAAAATCGTAACCATCTAGCTATAGTTTTAATACAAGCAGAAATATGAAATTAAACTGGCAGAAATGGTGTGTGTATATCAGGTCCTGCACTGTCTCATTTAATTCTGTGATTTTCCACAATGTTACCTCTCCAATCAACCTTTTGCTCCTTGAGAAAACATCCTTGATCCTTGTTCTTACTCTCCTTGGAGACTATGACCTCCTCTTATGCTCTATTTCTTTTGCCTATTCCCTGTTTCTTTTCCCTGACAATGAGCAGCTATTCTGAAAGACACAATACTCAGCTGTATTGACATCAAATAAAAGTTCATTCAACCACCTGAATGCCAGAACAGAGTAAAGTCTGTTCTGTGACAATTGAAGACCTACCTCTTCCTGAAACACTTAAATTAGCACTTTCCAAGTTTGCTTTGTAGAAACCAAGGGTTATATTTATATTAAGTGTGTAATCTTGCATACCAGTGTAGATTTATTCATTGCTAGAGACTCGACTTTTGTATGTCGCTCTGGATAAGGGTGTGTCTGCTAAATGAAGCAAATGTAATGTAAGTCTGTAAGCATGTCTTGTTTTTACCCTGAGAGTTGGTGAGACCAGTTGAGCAGTGGTTGAGGATAAGAGGGAGTCTAGTGCAGTGCAGGGTGACGTAAGTTCTGAGAGATAGGGGGTGCTAGTCTGTTTTTGGCTTTGTATGGCATCAGGGTTTTAACCTGATAGCCTTCAACCACAGCTTTTGGGACTCACAGCTAAAAATGCATTATCTAAATTTAAATGTTAACAGTTCCTGATAAACGTGTGCTACATATCTTTTGAACACAATTTAAATTTATTTTAAAAGAAGACACGTTGAGCTTTACTGTCCATTATTCAAAGTTGATATTGCTCAAAAAGATAATAAGTTATAGATGATGAAGTACCTTGAATATAAATGTCATGCATTGAAAAAAACATTTCCTCATACATAAATACATGAAATCAGTCCTGGAGCAATCCAGATAAGTACTGGGTTTAAAGCCACATGTCTCATGAGTTTATATTTCACAATTTATGAAGAGTTTCATGACAAATGAGATTCCTACAAACATTTATCTGAGACTATGTCTGATCCTTTTCTCCCTCCCTCTGTTTGAGAGACACCTGCTAAACTCAGGTGATCATTCATACTCTATTTATACAGTCTGTATATTAATGACCTGCTGATCAGGCTTTTGTTCTACATGTTTGGTATTGATATTGAGTTAACATTTCACATTGATGACCAGGTAGCAGACAAGCTCTTGTTTTACATGACCATTCTTATTGATGTGCGGCCATTTCAATCTCAACAATACACACACACACACACACACACACACACACACACACACACACACACACACACACATGCAGTCGCTGTTGTTACTCCACCCCACAAAATATTTTTCTTATTGCTGCTTTGTGCAAATCTCAGATAAAACAACTTTTTTACTTTACATTTTTTTTTCTTTGTTTTCATTTTCTTTTTGTAAACAAAGTCGTTAGCACGCGCTATAAACAGGTATTTGAGCAGAACCGAGAGCTGCATCACTTCCTGGTTCATGTGCACGTGTGCTGCTTTGACCACTAAGAGTTTATAAAGAGTAATAAAACCAAGACTTGTGGAATAAAATACTTTTATATATCTTTAGAATCCTGCACTCATTGAATACATTTTCCATCAATCATTTAGTTTCCATAATGCTACTGGCTGGAAATAAAAGGTTTTAAATAATTGGTGGTGCAGAACAGAATGTCACAACGACACCTGCCAATAGAGTGGAGGCTTAAGCCAGAGACTCTGCCTTTCTTTGACTTTTTTATTGTATTGTATTTTTTTTAGTGTGTAGTCTTATTTGTTTTGTAACACGATTTGCTACCAGCCATATTTGTTTTTTACCACCAAGATGTCGTTTTTTTTATGCGAAAGTTTGAAACATATACACACAAACACCAGCTGAAGTTCTGTGACGTAAACAAAAGAGTAAACATCTAAATGACAACACTATTGTTTGTTTGGAGCAGAAATGCTTTACAGCATGTTGTTCAGTGGAGCCTCATCTTTCCTAATAAACCGGGATTAGCAGCAGTGGATTTGTGACTTTACAATATTATTACAATAATAATGTAAGTAGTGTGTTTTTTATGCATGTTCTTTGTATGTACTGCTTACACACATTCAGCAAATACATTATACGTTTTCCATTGAAAAACAGTGATCTGAAAACCCTGCTTTCTGGTTATCGGATTGGATAAATCTTGAAAATGGATTGTTCAAAAGGGAAAGAAGGAATCTGAAATCAGATTAGATCAAAGAATTCAATCCTAGTTTAAATCTGGATCAAAACTTCAGTTTGTGTTGTTGAAAACTTGTCAGTAGGATTTAAAGAACTTTGATCCAAAAACACAGGATTATCCTGATCCCAATAGGGGGTAGGATTTCAAGGAGGATTCCAGGAGGAAAATGTAGTAAAACTTTAAAATTGGTCAAATGATACATTTGTATCATTTAGTGTTTATACTTTTATTTATATTTTGCACTTGTGTAACGGTTGTAACAGTAATAAAGTAGATATAGTAGACATAGGCTACCAATTAAGCTTTTCAGTAGAGTAAAGTAAAAATTATGAAATATAAAATAATCCCCCAAACTGATTTCAATAACAAACAAAAATAATATATTCAATTTTTCTGTCATTCATTACTGTATATTAATTTCAAAGAAACAATCATCAGAGATCAGCCTGTCAAAAATAATGTCTAACAATTGCATCCCTTACTATATGTCCAGTCAGTCCCTCATTCTGACAGAATGCCAGAGGTTGGTCTGGTTCTTCAACAGGCTCAGGTGCATCATAAACATCATCACAGAGAGGGACATTGCGCCTGGTAGTGATGTTGTGCAGGACAATACATGCTAGTATTATGCTGCATACTCCCTGTGGTTCCACTCGCAAGTAGTAAAGGCATGCAAAGCGTCTCTTCAGAACTCTATTTAAACACTCAATTGCACATCTTGTTTTGCAATGAGCAGTGTTGAAGCGTGCCTGCGCAGGTGTGGTTGCTGCAAGAAAAGGAGTCATCAGCCATGGTATGGATAGGCACTGTCTCCTTATATTATTCCATCTGGTCGGTTGGTTTGGAGCTCTCTGTCTAAAGCACTCTCTCTCTCAGGATACGTGCATCATGAACAGACCGAGGCCACTTCACGACACAGTTTGTGATGATGAGGTCAGCATCGCCTACAAGTTGGATGTTAATGCTGCGACTCCCCTTTCGGTTGTTGTACTCCCAATCCCTCTCACGAGTGCAGTCAATAACCCCAAAAGTATTGGGCATGTTCCCCAAAAGAAAAAACTTGTGCTTGGTCTGGGCAATCTGGGCATCCTTTTTAAGTGAAACAAACTGATTGATCAGGCTGGCCAATGCAATTGACAACTTTTACTACATCACTCACAGTTGATTTGTCCACTCCTATATTGTCACCGACTACTTGGTAGAAACTGCCAGATGCATAGAAGCGCAGACCAATATGGACCTGTTCCTCCACAGACAGACTGTGACTCCTTCGGGTTCTCCGTTGAAGTTTTGGCCTAACATGGTCTGCAATGTAGTTAATATCAGCATTCCCAAAGCGAAAGCGAGAGTACAGTTCTTCAGTGGTGTATTGCTCCAGTGGTTGTGCATGCTCAACATACACCCTTTGGCGGTATCTTCTTTCACCAAAACGGTGGTAGCGATGGACAATACCTGCCATCTCAGTGTCTCACTCTAAGTCCTCTGAGAAAGGCTGCATATAAGATGGCTTGTGTTCAATTAAATCAATCATGCCCAAGGCCTCTAAATACTATGTTCACTGCAACAGATGAGGTGGAACCATAGACTCAAAAGGAGCTAATTTCACTGTTGCAGAAACCCATGCACTGCTGGAGGGTGTTAAGTGCCATTATGCTTCAATAGTAGGAAGCACTGTTGCGGGTGGAATGGTGACTAACAAAAGGAAGAAAGACATTCATGTTAAAATCACCCAGAATGTGAATGCAATGGGGTCAGAAGAGGACATTGGAGTAAGTGAAATTTAGATGAAAGAATCTGAGGGCCAGAACAACAAAGGACATTGCTAAAGCAAAAAAACACCCAAGCAGGCAACAAACTCTTTAAGAAAGGTGAATACACAGATGTGGTTCTGGACATTATTGGAGGTGGGAACTCTAAAGCTCTGCATTGGATTCAAGGTGTTGTAGGGGATGGTGAGCCTCTGATTGTAGAGGAAAGTGAGCCAGATCCTCCTAATGCAGAGGAAACATTCATTCTGGATCTCAGCCCTATTATTGAAATACAACCTGGATCCTCACTGGTAGAGCCAGCAGTCACAGGAGCTCAGAAAAGAGGCTTGAAGCGTCCTTTACCGAATAATAATGACGATGCCTATGAATTACTTCTAAAACAAGAAACTGAAAGAGCAGAAGCACAGATACTCCTGGCAGAGGAACAAATCAAGCTGCAGCAAACCAGAGCAAAATCAGATCTGCTTCCTAAAAGCAGAGCTTGGAAATGCTGGTCTATCCTCAGATAAAACAGAACCCTGAACGTTCTTTATTTTGTTGACTATTGGACATTTAGCCATTTTATTTTTTTAAGACGTTTTCAAAATATCCACAATGTATTTGTTAGTGTATATTTGTTTTTTATTTTTTGTGACTCAGATGAGGGGTAATAAAATAAATTATGAATGGAAGTGGATGTTTGTTATTTTTGTGTTTTGTCTCAAAATTAAAAACTCTTACAGTGACCACATGTTTGCTCTTCTACCTGTTCTTTACATAGCTGGTAGTCCACGTTGTGATATGTTGTCCCATTTAATGCACAGATAATCCGGATTTGGTAATCTTGAAAACTGTGTCTCTGGATCAGGGTGATGCAGTCCAATGTTGCTTTGAAAAACCGATATAAAAGTGAGACGGATTACCTGATCCTGAATAGGAAAAAATGGAATTTCCAAATCTGGATCATTTTGAACCAGATTAAACTTTTTGAACAACTGGCCCCTAAGAACACTGGGATATCAGTCACACTGGCTAAGAGGTTAAATCTAATGCATCCAGCTACAGGAGGAGAGGGGAGACCAGTTTAATAACGTTTAGTAATATGTAAAGGACATAAGATAGTGGATGCTTGCTTAGCTTGGTTAGCTGTTCTCAGAGGGTCATAATATTTATAAATGCTGTAAATAAATATCTGTGAGAAATCTGTCCTGAAGAAAAGCTTCATTTAATACAAATAGTGCTTTTGAGGCATAGCTGCGCCAAACACTGGTCAACAAATTGGGGAAACAACTATATTTTTACATACTGAACACAAATTTGTATTTGTAATTTCTGTATCACTAAGGGTTTTTAAAAAAAACTGCAATTAGCATTAACATTGTAACGTCTCCAGACACAGGTCTTTAAAAAAAAAAAAAACATGTATATAAGTATTCACAGCCTTTGCCATGACACTTTCAATTGAGCTTAGGTGCATCCTGTTTCCACTGATCATCCTTGAGATGTTTCTACAACTTGAATTTACTTGTGGTAAATTCCATTGATTGGACAGGTTCATATAAAGTCCCACGGTTAATGCATTTCAGAGCACAAACCAGGCCATGAAGTCCAAGGAATTGTCTGTAGACCTCAGAAACAGGACTGTATCTAAGCACAGGTTTGGGAAAAGGGACAGAAATTTCTGCACCATTAAAGATCCCAATGAGCACAGTGGCCTCCATCATCTGTAAATGGAAGATGTTTGGAACTACCAGAACTCTTCCTAGCGATCAGTGGAGAAGAGCTTTAGTCAGAGAGGTGACTCTCTGTGGAGAGAGGAGAAACTTACAGAAGAACAACTATCTCTGTATAGCCTGTAGAGTGGTAGAGTAGAGTGGCCAGATGGAAACCACTCCTTACAATATGCACAACATTTATGAAACCATACTTTGTCCTGGTCAACAATTTTGCACCAGAAGTTTTGCACCTTCTTTATAAATGCTGTTATATATTTCATGTAGTCTGCAAAACTACAGGTTATGTTTTTTAATAGCGAGAACTTTATAGCATTTACAGCTGTGTGGGGTGTGTTTTAATCTTAAATGTGTGTATTGTTCTATCTGATCTGTTTAGGGGCACTCAGGGGAAACAGACGTGTTTACTCCTGAATTAGGTAAAGACCACCATGAGGACTGGAACAGTGGATACAGGTAGCACATATGCTAAAGGCGCAAAAGTGAATTTTTGATGTTACAACATAAAACTAATCCAGATTTTACTTCTTAAATGTTTTTTTTTTTTTTATCTTTGGCTCTGCAGGTTTCATTGTTCTCATGCTGGGCAATTTCAGTGTAAATACACCAACCTTGTGTTCAAGATAAAGAAGAGCGCTAAAGTGTTGTACAGGATAGTGTCCTGGGGCAGTGTTCAGTTAGACGGCACGGGACAGATGCAGCCTGCAGGACCCCTGTACAACATCCACTGCTTCGAGGGGTCAATGTGTAAACTGCACCTCCCTCACTGTGAGATAAATTCTGGTAAGGTCATTTGAGATCAAAGTCTAACTGTTCCTAATGTTTTTATGATTTATAATCACACTTTTGATATCACCCAAATAAAACTGAGTTCACCTTTTAAGTCTTCGCCCCAGACTTGCTCATCAGGGCAAAATACATATTTACATTTTTTATTACATTTACACTTACATTCTGTAAAGCTGCTGAGACAATGTCTATTGTAAAATGGTGTAGAAATAAACTTGAACTTAATCATAAGTAATCCAGGACTAGGTGTGTGTTGTTACTAGATGTTACACTGTAAAAAAAGGAAAAGTTGACTTAACTTAAAATTTCACAGCTTTTTTTGAGTTTACTCAACTTTGGACCAAGTTGTTCACTCAACTCAAATCACTGAGTAAAGTCAGCTAACACAGTTTTTCTAGTTAAAATTACTTGTAATTATTTTCCAATGTGTCCCAATAAATTATGTTATGTGAACATGTTTCTATGAGTTTTCTGGACAAACACGTTTTGTTAGCATTTACACAAATGTTATAAAATAAAACTATAAATTTTGTTTGTTTATTATCTTAAATGCAAACAAGGTTAAACAATAGCCATACATCCTAACAGAAAAAAAAGAAAGTCAAAATAAAAATCCTAGAAAAATGTCAATCAAAAAAAAAACAATCTGAAGATAATTGAAGATTCACTTTTAACCTTTTAACGTGTAAAGGCTTTGACTTTATTCCTTAGATGCTTAAAACATAAAACACTAATAAACATGTAAAATAAAACATTAAAACATAGAAGTTCAACACTGTACCACTGTCAACAATGTCAACATGTACCTTACAAAGTACACTGCAATCAATGACAATTTTTAAACAATAAAATAAATTAGTACAAATATAAATTCAATTTAAATAAAATAACACAATAAAGAATCTGAAAAGATGAAAAATAAACACACAATCAACAACAAAACAAATTAAATAAAAATGACATTGTAAGACATTATATTAACATTTTAACAACTTAGTTTAACAATAAATTTTATTAATTAACATTTTAACATTAAGACACTAATATTTGTTGAAATCAAAAGATGCTCACACCAAAATGTCAACATTCCCAGTAAGAGTTTACTTTTCACGGACTGTACCTTTGCAGAGCAGTAAGCCCCATTTTCATAACACCAAAAAACTAACATTTTTAAAACATTTTTAAACATAGTTCAACAATTTACAGTTCAACAAAGTTCACAGGAAGAGCTTAGTTTTCAAAGACTCTACCCTTGCAGAGCATCAAATGCCCATTTCCATAAACACCTTCTCAATTTGAGTTATTTGAGTTATTTTGGGTATTTTTGTAAGATGTGATTTGAGTGCACTTCGGGGTTTTAGAGATGCAAATACAGTTGTCATAAAAACAATTCTAATTTACTCGTCCTCAATGTCGCAGTCTTATGTGTTTTAGAAGTTGTTATTGAGAAGAGTGGGCAAATTTTACATTGCATGCTTGAGCTGTGAAACCAGAAACCCCAGTAAATCAGCTGTATATGTGTTTGTGCCTATTGCTGACCAATGTACACTGGTGATCAAAATTAGAGAACAATTTATAAACAATTGAACAATTCTGAAATAATGTCATCTTCACTGCTCAACAGTTAAAGGAGTTTTTGTCCTGTCTATACCACGCTACCAGAACACCTTTTCCACAAAATAACTAAAAAAAACATTATTTTGCAGAAAACACACTGATCAAAATAGAGAACACTTTTAGATACCTCCCAGTTATTAGTGTTAATCTGGCACCTGGTACTAATTTCCTTGATTATCTGTCAACCCCTATTTAACTGGCAGCCTAACTTCCAGTTTCACTGACTCTGCAAGATGGTGGGCCGTTCTAAAGTGACTGAAAGCCTCCGGCAGCAGGTTGTCCAGATGAAGGCCAAAGGGATGACACTATCAGCCATAGCAAGACAAGTTGGTCGTTCCAAATCTGTGATTTCAAAAATATTGAATGTTTACAACATCACAAACTCATTCAAGTCCGCTAAGAAGGCTGGTTGTCCACGGAAGACAAATACAAGAGAGGACAGGATACTGCGGAGGATCTCAATGGGCAATCGTTTCCACACCGCAGCTGGAATTGCTCACCAGTTCAGCGCTGAACAGGGTAAGGATCTGTCTCGTCATACAGTGTCTCGATGTTTAAGAGCATTTGGACTGAAGCCCACTCTGCAGTGACCAAACCTCTCATTAGCAGAAAGAATCAAAAGGCTAGACTAAGCTTTGCTGAGGAGCATGTTGTGTGGACAGAGGAGAACTGGTCCAAAGTTCACTTCAGTGTTGAAAGCAAGTTTAATTTATTTGGGTCCGATGGGAAACATTATGTTCGGCGACAAACTGGAGAAAGACTGAACCCAAAGTGTGTAAAGACTTAATTATTTTGTGGAAAAGGTGTTCTGGTAGCATGGTATAAACGGGACAAAAACTCCTTCAACTGCTGAGCAGTGAAGATGACATTATTTCAGAATTTTTCAATTGTTTATAAATTGTTCTCTAATTTTGATTGCCAGTGTATGTTATGCTATGGTGTACAGGCAAATATCATGTACAACAACAAAACAGATATCTTTAGAGAAATATCAATAGAGTATTACCAGTATATGGGTCAAAACACTACACTGGTCTAGGTCTGTTGGTAACATGGAAAATTAATCAGCATCACAAACACCAGTATTTTTTTTCTTTTTTATAATCCATCATGTAAATTCTTAAAAAATAATAAAAGTTGCATAAAAATACTGGTGTTCTTGTGATAAAGATTTCTTGTTCACGTTACCAAAAGGCCTAGACCAGTATTGCATTTTGACCTATTCCTTAGTGCTGCTTACGACTTAAGACTTGTGTTTAATGCTGAAGTGAAATTAGTTTTCTGCGCTTCGTCACCACGATCAGGCCTTTCTGTGGAACAGCAGCAGCTCTTGACAGTAATCTAAAATGTTAAATATCTAACTGGATGGCCTGTTGTTGCATCATGGGCGATGGGCAAAAATTGATTGCAATTTGTATCATGCCCATTGTAAAAGAAGAGTTTTAAGCGCATTACACCGAGTCTTATACTATTATCTATGCCGAACACGACAGCGTTACGACAAAAGACAATAAACCCATTAAATACAAGACATTTGTAGAGATCCATTGATTTAAAACACACAATTGTGTTTTTATACTGGCATTAAAAACCCTAACAAGAGTATATATTTGCATGTCGCGATGTTTTACAAACATTTCAACAATATAATAAAATGTAATAAAATGAATAAAGACACTTACTTTAATAAACGATGAAGTTTGGGTTGATTAGTTCGTCATGATCTCCTGCTCCCAATTTTTTTCGATAACTGTGGTAAATAAAGCCATTGCAAACCATGAAGTTAAATTTGCAAGATATAAAACTGGGATTGGGACATATTTTTACCTTGAAAAGAACATTCATGCAGAGCCGGCTCCAGACCATAACTAACTAATCAGCAACAATAACTTGCAAAAACGAGGCATAAAAAACCAATACAATGCAAGGGCACACACATACAACTAGTACACACTGTCAGCTCATTTACCGTAAAGAAAATCACAAAATAATTACGGTATCCAGCGTTCACTAACGCTTCCACACGGCTCGTGCCAACATTACATTTACGACAGCAAAAACCCCCCTGCAGAATCTGCTTTTACGCTTACTCAAGCCAGTCTCGATTAATGTACCAACTAAACAAAAAAAAAGCACTTTTTTTTTTTTGCCCCCGAACATGCATGCAGGGTGCTGTTTTAATTTCCTTGATTAGGTTGATCAATCCCGAGATCATCCACGGCCTGTAGATTTGAAAATTCCGCCTCGGCTCCATTAGCTCCAGTTTCCGAGTTAGTGCTAACAGGTGTTTCCGTGATGTCAGATGGAATAAGTGGTGCTGGCTGAGAGGCTGAGTGATAGGAGTACATTCTAAATCTGAAGAAGGTCTTGCAGAAGTAAAACTGACGAGCCATTTTCTAATATCTAATATATTAAATGAATTAAAAACTGTAACGCAGCACAACAACCTCTTTGGGTTTGCCCCCCTTAACGCCGGCACTGCTTTTATGCAAACTTGCTTTAAAATAATAAGCTTGACCAGTGACACTACATTTCTTAGTTATGACTTTTAAAACCAGGTCAAAAACAACTGTACATTTTACTAGCATTAAAAACTCTAACTAACATTAGATACATTTGCATGTTGCAAACAATGTTTAATGCTCACACTGATGTTTCACAAACATTACAAACATTTCAACATTATAAAAAAAATATAATAAAATGAATAAAGATGCTTACTTTAAACACTGACGGTTGAAGAGTTGATGAAGCTGTCCTGAAGCTTGACTGATGATCAAAATGGCGCTATCATTCCATGTGCACTCCAATGTCTGCACGTTATAGCGCGCATGCTCCAACCACCAAGCCAACTTGTGTGCTTGTAAACTTATATATATGCATATCCAGTCAACGTTTCAAATTAAGTTGGTCAGACAATTTTTGAACCTACTTATTTCTACTTATTAAGTCAACTTTTTTGAGTTGTATTGTCCAGTTAACTAATAGATACAAGTTTTTCAAACTTTTCGAAAGTTGGATTTTTTACAGTGTAGTGCACAATTTTGCAGTGAAGAACAGCTCGAAATGAAGCTGAAAGCATTAAAACAGTGTAATGTTTTTTCCATAATCACTTTTTATCATTGACATGTTAAAACTGTTATTGATGTTTGCAGAGCAAAACTGACTGAATGGATCAAAATAACACAAAAAGTAATGCTTAAATAAAATAACGTTTAACAAAATAACATTTAATGTAATTCCTTTAACATTTTATATATACCACCTATTATATTTATAATTCTGCTTATCTGAATCACATAAAGAGATAAAGTAGTGCCAGAAGATAACATTTATTTACATGAGGTATAATAAATGTTAATTACTCAAGTTGTTGGTATTAACTCCCAATGCTGTTTCTTTATATTTCTTATTTGAAAGTTTGTCTCCAAATTAATCTGTACAATATCTGTCTCCCTCTGTATGAAACTGCATCAGTAGGTTACTATGGTTACAGTTATTTATAAGCAGCACATACATTTAGAACTGATTACAAAATATCTGTGTTGAACCTCCAGCCAATCACAATCCATTATTCACACTGACTGGGTAAGTGATTATCTGCCGATGCTGGTATTGTTTATCTTTCTCAGCTTTTTCTTGTTCATGTGTTGCAGATAAAAGTAAAAATCAGACTGAACTGGCTGTGGCACATTTCTCTGATGGGAATGTGGAGATCATTCAGCCTCTGAAAGTAACAGAGACACATGTGGTCATAGACATAAAAAATGTCTCTTTCCTCGGACTCATAAAAACTAAAAATTCCAAGGACAAATTGATCAAGGCGCAGGTCCTTCTCTTCTACAAATAAATCCCTGTAAGGACAAAGAAGAGAAAGCTGCACATGCACGTATTACCCCATAATGTTCCAGTTATAGAGGTAACCTGCTTTAATTAATCACTCGATGCTTAACCGTGTTTTTAATACATGTATTTAATTATTCCAAGAATTTGAAAATAACTGGTATTTAGAAATTAATTCAAATATGTCCATTCTTAAGGTGCAGAATCAATTTCAGCACAACATGTACATTGAGAGCAGTTCCACTTGTCAGCTGGTCCCTAGAAAACCATACAGGCCATGCTGTGAGCATTATAAATGTCAGCCGCAGGTAAACTCCACTCCACACAATTGAAGAGAAATTAGACTGTTTGGTTTTTAGTTTGCATTCTGGAGCAGTCTGTTCACACGTCTTTGGGTTCCTTAGACTGCGATATTTGAGGTTGACTCTGCCCCCAACTATCACCCCACATTTGAGGTGATACTTCCTGATGAAGCTGAAGAACTCACACTGGGACTTTTGGATGAACATGACCAGGAGGTGTGGGCGTCTCGCCAGGTCTTTCTTACAGGTAGCCAAAAGTTTATTTCAGTACATTAATCCAGTATAGCACACCAGAAGTCCACTTCCTTCTGGCATGGAGAAATGTACCTTCAGTTGTTTAAGTAAACGATGCCCTCAGGGATGCTGTAAACTCCAAAATATTCTTAAGGCTTAATGTTGTCTTCTCCTCATTGCTGTGTATTTATACTAAAGTGTACACTTTCTATCTCATCACTTCAGGTTACAAGAGAGAAAAAGCAAATTCACCCCAAATGGTGAAAACAGGTAAAATATCCTAAAACTTTAGCACTTTCAGCTGTTCTTCTACATATTTATACCAAAACATCTAAATGTTCATCTGTCTTTCAGCTGCTGACTTTGTGGATAAACACAGACATATTCTGATACAGAAAGTTTCTTCAGTAATGGAGATTGCAGATGGTCTTCTATCCAAGCAAATGATTAGTGGTGAAAATTACAGTAGAATCAATGCAGCAGCTACATCACAGGAGAAAATGAGAATCTTGTACACCGACTGCCTCACCTCCAGAGCTGTCAAAGCAGAATTTTATACAATTCTAAAGGAGAAACATCCTCACTTAGTGTATGAGCTGGAGAATGGGTCATGCAATGCTTAGAGGAACCTCAAAAAGAAAGTGGTAGCTCTGTTGTTAAGGTTCTAGCTCACCCAATATCACCATGAGTTATTCTAGACTTCTAGACAGCTCATGTTTCTCCCCACAGAACCGTCGCTCACTCAGTGTTTTTGTTTTAATGCACCACTCTGTGTATCTCTACAGTCTCCAGCAGGAGATCAGCAGTTTCTGAAAAACTAAAACCAACCCATCTGGTACTAAAGACTATGATACAGAGATCAGACTTTTCTTTATTCTGATGTTTGATGTGAAAATGATCTGAAGATCTGGACCAGTTTCTGCAGGAGTTTATACACTGCAGTGCTGAACTGCATACATGTGTAGGTGTACAGGTGTCCCTAATAAAAATGGCCTGTGTTTTTATCATAATTGATGTACACATAAAAATTGACATTCTTATATTAAATTTAAGCATCCAAACATTTATAAAATATTGTCTTGCTTTTGTATTTTGGATGTTTTTGCTACTTTTTTTAAATTTATTTTTTAAAAGCATTGCTATGATATAGAAAATATTGGTACTTCAATAAAATTTTAATCGCAAATAAATCCTTTAGTGATCACTCCTCTGTCCTCTTCAGGAGATGCTAACACAGCTAGCTGCTACAAGCTAACTCCACCACATTTCTGACAGGATTTTTAAAACCCATACATTTTATTCACATCAAATTTTATGGCAGTTTATTTAAATATCCTGAATTAATCAGGGTTTATGAAGCAGCAGTGATTAAACTGATCTACAACTCCGGGAAAAGTTCTGATAATTTTCAGCTAGCCACTAACTTTAGCTACTTACCTGAGGTATTTTATAAAAGGATTGTTAGTAAAATAAATTTAGCAGCTGAAACATATTTACAATTATTTCAGCCATCTATGTATTAATTATTAGTGTTACTGTTTTTATTTATTTCATACATGAATAAAAAGCTAGAAATAATAAAGAGCAGCATTTTCACTCTCCCACATCTGAGGCAGTGGATGATTCCTTTGATGTGTCGTTCACAAAGGAGTCGGTTATTTGAATCGGATCTCTGAACCAGCTCTTCATAGTAAATGAATTGAGCCGATTCAAACCTGAAGAGTCAAACAATAGATCAACTCAAAAATGTAAAAAAAAAGAGGTATAAAAAAAACATTTAGTTTAAAATGAGAATTATAAAAAGTTTTAAATAATAATTATAGAAACAATGTTTTCAGTTTTAAATGAGAATTATAAAAAAGTTTTTTTTAATTATTATTATTAATTATGGAATCAAAGTTTTAGTTTTAGTTTTAAATGAGAATTATAGAAACATGGTCCTGGATTACCTTTCCTTGAAACTATAATGCAGGAGAATCGGTACTTGAATCATCACTAAAAAAGAATAATGAATTCATAAAATGAATTAATTTTCAATAACAAGTGGAAAACATACAAAAATATATGCAGCTAATCGTTACAATCTTTGTATTCTAAATACATAAACACCTGTTTTACCTCTTCTCGTCGAGAGCCGCCCCTGGGGGAGGGGGTACTGTCAGGAAACCACTAGTTACGCCTCCCTCCTACAGTCAGCACACTCGCACAGCCACGCCCTCCTACACTCAGCACACTCGCACAGCCACGCCCTCCTACTAATCACATTCACCTGTCCCCAATCTACTCTTCCCTTTATAAGGAGCCTGGTTCCACTTGCTCTGATCTACGGTTCACACTGAGGATCATCATTGGATTACCCACATTACGGATTTTTACCGACTCGCCGGTTTGTGGTTTTCCTCAAGCCCCTCTGTCTTGTGTATTCAATCTAATAGTGTCTAAAGATACTAAGGTTTCCAACTCTTGGTCCACGAGTGACACAGCTACTATAAACTCTATACTATCAAAATTAACCATAACTAAACTCAATACAGTGTGTGGTTTCTGCATTTTTAAAGTAAACTTTTGTAAATAAATACCCTGAATTTGAGTTTGTTATAATAGGAAAAACATCTAAGAAAAAAAATGTATTTGATTAGTTGCAGCTCTACATTAAAGTATACAGAGTCACACCAGACCAGGGAGCAGACATTCAGTCTGCAAACATGAGTTTATTAATGTTTATTGTGATTTTATTTATTTATTTTGGGCAAATTACTGTAAATATTTTGGATTCATGTTTTTTTACACCTGCTCTTATACTAAAATGATTACAAGTTAAAACCTTGATGTATGTATGAATGATTGTACCAACAACCTCGAAAAATTCAGATCTTAAAAATGTTTTCTTGAGATGTTGTAATGTGTGATGATCCAGAATAATCCTGATGGTGGTTAATAATTCACAATTTCAGTCTTTTGGCATGTTAACTTGTAAATATTAATGAAACCAGCAAATGGTCAGTGTTTTCCTAATGAAAGTGACTGAAAACTAATTTGTCTTTCTTGTTGTCTTCCTCACCCTCCTGAGTAATATATTAACAAAACAGGACATGATGATGGAAAAAACTGTGAATCATCTTCAAGACCCTTCAGAGTATAAAATCAACTGATGAGCCAGAGACCTGGATTCAATCTGTTGCCACCTCAAGATTTGAGTTCTCTTCAGGACATGGGGGAAGAGCTGCATAGTGATTCTGACCTCCAGAAACAGTCGCTATACCATCACATTTCCTAAAACTGAGGTGACAAGCTTCAGTGTTTTCAGGACAGGTTCAAAATCAAGAGATGGTGTAGCGTCTGGCACAGGTCATTTAGACTTCATGTCCCAGGCATTCCTTTTAACCTATGACATCTACATCTCAATCAAAAGGTGAAACTTTTATTGGGGTGGTGTATAAGTAAAGTGTCGCACTCCCCCTCCGAAGACTCTAAACAGGACCAAACTCATAAAACTCATGAAACAATCCAAACTCGAAACATGATCCAGCATGGCTGCTTGTGACAAACACAACCAGCTCCAGAACGTTTGAATTTTACCACAAGACAAATAACCCCCTTTGGAGATTCTC
>MU559653.1:5098580-5118549 GCA_024362625.1 Silurus asotus | reverse complement strand
ATGTTTACATTTACATTTACATTTGCGGCATTTAGCAGACGCCCTTATCCAGAGCGACGTACAAAAGTGCTTTAAATCTCTAGTAGTGAATAAATCTTACACTGGTACGAAAGAATACAAACTCAATATAAATATAACTCGAATTCTACAAACTTGGAAAGTGCTAATTTAAGTATTTCAGGAAGAGGTAGGTCTTCAGTCGTCGCTTAAAGATAATCAGGGACTCTGCTGTACGGACATCTAGGGGAAGTTCATTCCACCACCTCGGTGCCAGAACAGAGAAGAGCCTTGAATTGTACTTACCTCTCAATCTGAGAGAAGGTGGTACCAGTCGAGCAGTGCTGGAGGATCTCAGACAGCGTGGTGCAGTGCGAGATGTGATGAGGTCACTGAGGTAAGATGGTGCTGGTCCATTTTTGGCCTTGTAGGCAAGCATCAGTGTTTTGAATCTGATACGTGCAGCTACTGGAAGCCAGTAAAGGGAGCGCAGCAGTGGGGTGGTGTGGGAAAACTTGGGCTGATTGAACACAAGTCGTGCAGCTGCATTTTGAATCATTTGCAGTGGACGAATAGCGTTCAGGGGGAGACCTGCCAGCAGAGAGTTGCAGTAGTCCAGTCTTGAAATGACAAGAGACTGAACAAGCACCTGGGCAGCCTGTATGGACAGAAATGGTCGAATCCTTCGGATGTTATAGAGAAGAAATCGACAAGAACGAGCAACATTAGCAACATGTGGGAAAAAAGACAGTTCATTGTCCATAGTTACCCCAAGGTTACGAGCAGTGGCTGAAGGGGAGAGCAGAGAGTCATGAAGTGTTATTTGTAGATCTTGACCTGGAGATGAATCACCTGGGATGACCAGGTGATTCATCTCCATTTCAAGATCTACAAATAACACTTAACCTTTACTCCATCTCTCCCTCCTCTGTAGCTTTATGTACTCTTTCATCCCTTCCTGACCCTGGCTCCTTTCCCTCTCTACCCTTGGACTTTGCTACTGACTCCTTCCTCTCATCTCTTTCCTCAACCATGAACCTCCTCTGCCCCTTGATTACAAAATCTAAGAAGACTTCTTGTTCCACACACTGGGTGTCAGAAGTTTTGCACAGCAATCGACGAGAACTTAGATCAGCAGAGAGAAAGTGGAGAAAATCACACTCCCTGTATTCCTGCGATGCTTCCCTTCTCATTTGAAGAAGCTAGCATCAGCTCCACTGCATACGCATTTTGTAGCTTCTTGATGCCGTTGATGTCACATCTTGCTATTGGCCGGATTACACACATGATTCGGAGCGTGAGCAATGCGGGAGGGTTCCCAAAAGTTTGTGACGCAGCGTGTCATTCTTTCAGAGAACTAAGGGTAAATACGTAACCTAGAGACGTTCTGCTGGCCTTTTACCTTAGAGAATATAATCAATGGGTTTGTTTCTTTTACCAATCAGATTTAAAAATTATTAGCTGGCCCAGAATAGAGTCAGCATTTTTCTGTCCTCTGATTGGCTTGTCAGAGGGAAACTGTTACAGCCAAGTTTTGACTGGCAAAACACGTCTGTAGCCCTTTGCACACATTAATACATCTGAGTTAGACTTTTTTACACCTACGAAGGAAGAGAAATTGATTTGGTCTCGGACACACTTAAAAATACACTTTCAAGAAAAGTTAGCATCGTGAGGAGAGGTTGGCAAACCCCGAAACTAGCTAGCTTGTCTCAGCCTGGGAAAGGGTTTGTTCGCAACTTCCAGACCAGTGCCTATGAGCGGTACCACTGGATTACACCCTCTGAGGAGCAGTGCAAATTATGAGTATGCAACTCTGGTGAGTAGGCTGTATTTTATTTACATTGTAGCTAATTTAGCTTGCAAAAAGGGAAATATTTATGAGTAATAATAACCATTATAATTACTCATAAATATTTCCCTTTTTGCAAGCTAAATTAGCTACAATGTAAATAAAATACAACCTACTCACCAGAGTTGCATACTTGAATATTTAAAATATGATAATGCAATTAACGTTACACTTATTTTGGTCTGTTCGTCCGCCGAATAGACAGTATAATCTTTTATTAATTCTATAAAAGAGGTATCTCCGCGGCCAAGAAAAACGCCCTTATACCGTACAATTAATAGAGCATGTAGTTTAAGATCAAATATTGCAGGAACTTTGAAATATGAGCGGCACTCAGAGACAGTCACTTATGAAAAATATGGCATTTAATGAATGAGACAAACACAACATAGAACTACTACAAAAACATACAAATAGAAATAAAGAAAATAAAAATAAAAAAAAAACAAAAAGTTAAAAATAGGAAAAAAGAGGAAGAGAAGGGAAAAGAAGAAAAGATAGAAAGAAAGAAAAGGAATGGCAAGCTTAATCTTCAAAATTAACCACAACTTAAACGAGAATCATCAAGGAATTCAAATTCACCTTTTTTTCAATTAAACGGCTCATGCTTAAACACACATTTAGACTGGTTGGTAAAATGGTTACTTGCATTGGCTTGTTGCACAAGAATCTGGATGCAGTAGACAAAGGAATCTTTAAAGAGTCAGTTAGGAGGGAGTCAGACGTTCTTCCAGGTTCTCCTAAAGATCAGCAGTTGTTGTTCTTAAAGGTAAAGATTGCCAGAAGATCTGAAAAAGGGTTTGAGGTCTCGTCTCAGAGAGTCGTTTTCCAGCTTTGAGAGTGAATTGTTTTATGGTTTGAGGTTCCCTGTGAAGTCAACCAGAGAGGCCAATGGGGTTACCTGGCTTTCAGGGGTGGTGTATATGTGTGTGTGTGTGTGTGTGTGTGTGTGTGAGTCATCCAAAGAGGCCAAGGGGGTTATCTGGCTTTCAGGGTGGTGCATGTGTGTGTGTGTGTGTGTGTGTGTGTGTGTGTGTGTGTGTGTGCTGTGTAAGGTATAGAGACTGGCTTGTGTTATCATTTGAATGCTGCATTGAAGTCAGCTGGAGAGGTCGGGGATTATCCTGTTTGTATCTTTGGTGTGGGGGTATGACACTGTGGCATTAAAACCCCCAATAAAAGTGTGAGCCGTGTTCCCCCTTCTTTGATTGAAGATGTCAAGGGTTGAAAGGAATGCCTGAGGCAAATCTAAATGACACTTGCAGAGATGCCGCAACATTTTTATGTTTTTGTCATGTTATTAGACAAATATTGATTCTGAACTGCTCCAGATGATGTGGGTGGCACAATTGCGTATGTAGTGTAGTGGTATAAAGCTTGCTTTAGTAAAATGGTATTCACACTCCATATGTAAAATTCCCTTTCTCTATGTAATGCCACGCGTTGTTATATATATAGTGGTTTTGTATAGTATTGATGGTTTCTATAATTGCAACATAATAGTGGTGGTATTAAGAGGTGGATTAAGTCGGGTAAATCCCCACTGAAGGCACAGTTACCAAAAGCACAGCCCACCACTGTTGAATTGAGACTTGACGCATCAGTAAAACAGATGTTTAGTTATTGGAAATAATTTTTGTTTACAAATAAACCTCATGCTGGGATGTTTGTTTCTGTAAAAAAAAAAAATATCAAAAAGAAAACTAGCATTTTAGCAATTTGTGTTATGCAGCAAGCTACAAACTTAAAAAATATAAAAAAAAAATATGCAGTGGTGTACAATTGCATAAGCATTTGCTAAAAACCACAACTATGACTGAAAATGTCATCATTTACTGCTGCTGTTATTTGCTGCTTTTAAATTTAGTGTTTGTTTGCACCGTTCTAATTCAATCCATCACTAAGTTACGAGTGTGCTGATTGCGCAACCTGATGCTTGCGAGTCATGACAGAACAGATCCAGTGTGATTGTCCCAAAGTTACAAACAAGCAGTTTACACAATAGCACTTAATATATACCACTTTCACATGATAAGAATTATACAGTTTTTGCTTTCCAAGCTCATCCGTGACTTGAGACTCACACTTTTCCTGCTGCCGATTGACCCTGTACTTTGCACTAACACTTTCTCAAGCAGCTGTGTTATCTTGCTGTCACACAGACGCATAACATGAGCAGCCTAAATAATCGACGATGAATTTCATAAGCGAGTATTATTGATTATTTGTGGCATCCCTAATTTATTTATATTTTTAATAAAAATGGTCAAACAGAAATGAGAAAACGGAAAATTTTTACATTAATCATTAATCGCACATTTATAAAATTAGTGCCGGTGAAATCTGTATCTGCAGTCAAAGAACCTCGGCCTTCGGATTGTTACTGAGGACGGCATAAAATCAGTTTGCGTTAATTATGACAGCCCTATAAATCTAGAAAAAAATGCAAAACAAAAGAGATGTTTTACCATATCTTCTATAGAGGGACTATCAAGAGCATTCTTGTTGCATCACTGCTTGATTTGGGAATTGGACTTCTCAGATCTTACGACTCTGCAGCGGATAGTTAGGACAGCATAGATCAGGGGTGTCAAACTCTGGCCCGTGGGCCAAATACGGCCCGATGTACAGTTACACACACACAACCACACACACACACACACAGACACACACACACACACACACACACAGACAGAAACACACACTTTTTCTCACTTTCTGTGCACTTTCTCTTTCAATGTGTATTGCTTTAAGACTCTTACTATCAATATATAATGTTGGTAAAATGTGTTGTATGCAATGAATCAGAATTTTGCTAAATCATTTCCACCCCAACACTCTCTCTCTTTCTCTCACTCTATCTTTCTTTCTCTCTTTCTATCTAGCTATCACACTAGCCTTCAACACAAGCAGTTGTCATAGAGTCAGTAAGTCAGCCAACCGTCATCAGTAAGACAGGATGGATTTCTGTCCACTCTGTCTGATGCTCTGTAAGTAAATGTTCTCTATATGTCTTTACTACAGTCATTTATGCTGACTTAGATTTTGAATTAACAAGCTGAGCATCTGACATCATCCTCTGTATGATTACTTTAATTGTCTATGCCCAAGGTTTCATATAAAAGTTATTGTGAAAAGTGTATTTTTTTTTTTTTGTGGCATTGTTACATTTGACCCAATTAATTTTACCTCTTTCAATGCAGAATATTACATTGTTAGTTTGAACAGACATTATGCATTGGTAGTTAGTATTCGTTTAAGAATTTACGTTATACACAATTTTCTACATTCGTTTGTGGATATTTTGTGTAGAAAGTTGCTCTTGTAGATATACTGTAAAACACTGCAGATCTTAGAGACTGTGCAAAGCAGACAGGAAATCAAGTGGTTTTAAATAAGTGACCTCTTCATTGATAGAGACAGGCTTCTGTGTGCAACAACAGAACAAAAAGATGCTGCTTTGAATAAATCTATTTTTGTTTTCTTTCTGATCATTAGAGCATAAAGAATAAGAAGTTATTTTCGAACATGTCTACATTGATTTGAATGATTTTTAACATCAGCTCTGCATGATTTGTTAGTGTACTTCATGACTTCAATTGTAAAAAAAAAAAAAAAAAAAAAGGGGACCTTAAAAAAAGTGGACCTTGGTGTTACTGATAACATGAAAGTAAGAACTACTTTATGTAGTTCAGGAGTAAACGTGGCTGTAGTATAGAAATGTAACACTACAGGACAAGCTGTAATTTCATTAATTTCATTCAATTTCATTTAGCTTGGTAATAGTAAACCTGCTATGAACTGGGCCACATCATACCAACTTTTTCTTATTTTTCTACAAATGCAGACCCATAAATGCTTTATCCCTTAATTAATGTCATTTTTACCTTTCTTTTCTTTAGTGCTTATTGGACTTGTCAGCTGTACACAAACAGGTGATTTAGGTACAATCAATTTTTTGACTTATTTTGTGTCATTACTGAACAGGTAGTGTGCATTAATGTCATTGCAGTTGAGTTGTCATAAATTCCCCCCTCTTGGTTTACTCAGCAATCCAAGAATCATAGCTGAGTAAATGTACTCACATTCTGCCTCTAGGTTGTTGGTCATTTGACTCATGCACTGTCAAATATATATACTGATTAGGCATAACCTTAAGGCCACCAATCAGGCATAACATTATGACCATCTCCTAATATTGTGTTGATCCTTCTTTTGCTGCCAAAAGGGTCCTGACCCGTCAAACATTAGCAGCATGAACGTCTTCAGCAATTTGAGCAACAGTAGCTTATCTGTTGTATCGAACCACATAAGCCAACCAATAAGCCTTGAACGCCCATGACCCTGTCACTGGTTCACCACTCTTCCTTTCTTGGAGCACTTTTCATAATGACCACTGCAGACCGGGAACACGCCATAAGAGGTAAAGTTTTGGATATTCTCTGACCCAATCATCTAGTAATCAAAAATGTTCCCTCAAACTTGCTCCAATCATTATGCTTGCCAATTTTTTACTACTTCTTACACATTAACTTTGAGGACAAATGTTTACTTGCTGCCTAATATATCCCACCCACTAACAGGTGCCACGATGAAGAGGTAACCGGTGTTATTCACTCACGCATCATATTGCAATAATGCCATACTGTTATGCCTGATCAGTATATCTTGGTGTTCATTTTGTATAACCAAATATGCTCATCTACTAACCCTACTCCCATTCACACACTAAACACTTTAATCAAGTGAAAACATTGCAGTTGAAGTTTATGGGTAAATTATTAAACATTGTGTGGTGTTGCATTTTTCTACACTGACCTGAAAGTTTGATTTCATGTAAGCTCTTCAAATTAAAACCATAATTGTACTCATTATGTTGAACAGAAATATAACAAGGTGTTTATCATGTATGAGGTTTAGTCATTTGCTAGAACAACTTCCTGTGCTTGTGTAACGGACATTCTTGTTTGTTCTACTTTCATGTTTTCATTTTGGCATGATGATGAATGGAATTGTTGGTGGCTCAATCCTAATATAAGGAGACTGATCGATTTTACCATTTTTTAACATTAACACATTTTTCTATTTAAGTACTAAAAAACTGGAAGTGGAAAGGTTTATCATTAGTTTGTCAAGTTTTGTCTTATGCTCCTTATAACCACTCATGTGCAATATCTAATTATGCCTATATTTTTGTAACCACTGAGTACTAGTGTAAACTGGTATCAAAATTATTTCTAAAAAGAGATTTTTACTGGTATTCTCTGTTCCCGATTAAATCATGACTAACATGAGATTGTGTTTTGATAAAGACATATTTTTTAATTCATCATATGTAATATTTTACAGACTATGAGAGCTGATTACATCATGTGAAATGTATACAATTACAGCTGCATAATCAAAACACTCACATTTAAAACTACATATCAAATTGTGCAGTTTATTTTTTATGTACATAAAACATCTAACCACACCCTGTTAAAATGGCCATTTTTATTTTTATTTTTTTTAAGAAAATCTTTATTTGTTTTCACAAATGATGCAATGTGGTAGAATGTGCACTTTGGCCTCATCCCTTGATCATGGGGACAAAGAAGGAGAAAAAAGGTAAACGCAATGTAGTGTAACTCTAGTTTCATCTACCATCTCAACCAGCACTTCAACTGCTGTCCCAGAAATAGCTACATTTTTCACACCACTAGCCACATTTGTATCAGCATGTAGGAAAAACTCTACAACCAAAACCTAATTCACACAGCTTAGTGAGAACTCTGCTCCAAATATACATTTATCTAGCAGATAAACATACAGACTTGGACAGACACAAACAATCACTTATGTTGTGAATGACAGCATCTAAAAATCCAAGTTCACCGAAACACTTTATTCACATGATCCCTCCAGATCTGCTCCTGTGAGTAAAAAGAACTGCTTCTTTGTGAATCAGAAACACCAGTTGTAAGGCTGTTTTATATCATTAGGCCTCTGTACCCTGCTGTAGTCTTCATTATTTAAGGTACCAACAAAAAGAGAGCAGCTTTTGATCAAAGAAGGCACAGTGGATCATAAAGGAACAGAAGTTTGCTTAAATACTGCAATGTGACCATTCAGTGCTTTATGCCAGCAGTAGTATTTTAGAATTAATGAGATATTTAATTTGCATTAGCATTAGTGAGTATGCCTAATAGTTGTCACCCACTTGGCCCACTGTAAGGTCTTTAACAGGGATTGCTAACTTTGCCTAAGGTATCCAGACATTCATATGTTTGCCATATTGAATAAATTACATATCCAAGTGTGATTTGTTTAGTTTGGCTCTGCCAGCAATAGCGTCATGTTTTAAAATATTTGGGTAAATGTTAAAGTACTAACTATTCTTTTTTACTCAAGTTAAAGTAAAGAAGTATATGTTCTGACATGTACTTAAGTAAAAAAGTGGCCATTACTAGTACATTTACATTGACATTTGTGGCATTTAGCAGACGCCCTTATCCAGAGCGACGTACAAAAGTGCTTTAAATCTCTAGTAATTATTAAATCTACACTGGTACGCAAGATTACAAACTTTATATAAATATAACTCGAATTCTGCAAACTTGGAATGTGCTAATTTAGGTATTTCAGGAAGAGGTAGGTCTTCAGTCGTCGCTTGAAGATAATCAGGGACTCTGCTGTATGGACATCTAGGGGAAGTTCATTCCACCACCTCGGTGCCAGAACAGAGAAGAGCCCTGAAGTGTACTTACCTCTCATTCTAAAAGAAGGTGGTACCAGTCAAGCAGTACCTCGTTTTTGTGTGACACTGTTAACTAGACCTCACGTCATAAATATTTGGGCTGTTAATCAATTAAAATATTGAATCTTAAATAATCACATGATTGTCCTGATGTAACTCATGATTAATCACAATTTATTTGCACATTTTTAGATGTAATTATTATATTTCGAAATCATTATGGGCATGGACAAATATTGATGCTTGATGCAAATGTATTACAAAATACGAAGTATTTACAAAGTAATACAAAATATTATTTAAATCTGGTCATTTAAATTATCAGTTCATCAAACGAAAACTATCGTTTCCCACAGACGGTTAATGAGGTGATACCGGAGAAACTCTTATAATGTCCATAACGATTATTTTCAACCTCTGAAAAGAGGGAGATGAAAAAGCATGAACACGCAGAAGTTTCCCCACTGCAAACTTTATGTAGAATTATATTTTTATGACAATTGACAATAACAAATAATACATTTGCAAAACATAAATAGTCTTCTCTTTTCATTTCACGCAGTTTTACATAAACTGTTAATTATATACCATTTTTAGTTATTTAATATAAAATATTTAGTATTTATAATCAATAATACATAAATAAATTAATACAGCTTTTTCAAACTCGCATCTGAAAATACATCAATATCTTTAATTATCCTCAATATAGTCACCTTTTTCAGCAGATCTACCAATCAACACTGAATTAACAGGATTAAACATTGAATACAATTCAAATGTTAAACTGTCTCTAAATATATATAGCTTTGCGCCATTTTGTGGACCTTGCACCATCTCACACCTGAGCTCGTGCCTCTCCAAACTAGTACACATTTAAACATCTTTAACAAAACACAATCCGTATCATTCTAACATTTACACACTCTTAACTATGATATCATCATGACATAAAAACATTATAACATTTTTACCAAACTAATACCTGAAAAGCATGAACAGATGAAAAAAGCATGAACAAGCGGAAGTTTCCACACTGAAAACTTTATGTAGCATGAAGAAACGCATGAGTTTTCTATCTACAGGTAGTCATCGACTTACGACCATGATTGGTTCTGACAGACCGGTTGAAACACGATTTGGTCGTAAGTAGAGTATGATATATGTACAGTACTGTGAAATGATGCTGGAAGCTGGTACGCACTGTCGTAAGCCACGGCTAGCGAATGTGGTCGTAGAGTCGAATGGTCGTAAGTTGAGGACTACCTGTAATGATCACGCAAGGATCTGATTGTACCAAACTAATCGAACACAGAATCTAAAATGACAAACAAATTACATTACAATTTTTATGAACAGTTGTAAACATTCAAAGCATTTGTAACATACTTTTACTGCTTTACAGATTTATGAAATCGAATACATATTTCAATCTGACACAATTATATCAAAGAATGTTTTCTTTAAAAATAGACATTATGAGGTTTCTATTCATTTATTTATTATGTTTTTGAGGTAAATTTTCACTGAGATTCTGGTTGTTTTATTTATGTCTGTAAAGAAAGCTGACAAAAACTGCAAAGAGCACCCCCTGTCTGTTTTTCTTTTAAGCTGTGTAATGACAGGAAATCTGTTGATGAGCTGAAAACAGCATGCAGTGCATTTCAACAAATAGATAAAAAAGTAACAAGTCTGTTTTAAAAATATAAGAAATAGAAAGTACATACTGATGCCAGAAAAATCGACTTAAGTACAGTAATGAAGTATTTGTACTTCATTACTTCCCACCTCTGCATGTGAATGTAAAATAAGTTTAGAAAATTAATATCATTATAAATGATGTGTATTAATATGCTAAATTAGACACAACAATTATTAATAATAATAATAATAATAATAATAATAATAATAATAATAATAATAATAATAATATCACCTTAAGTTGTAAATGTAAAAATGAGCTCTGTTAATCTTATTTCACATCAACAGAAAAACCCAACCTTTGAGTGTGAATCCTCAAAACTCCATCTACACTGGAGACATTGTTACTCTGAGCTGTAATCTACAGTCTCCTGGCTGGAAGTTTCTCTGGTACAAATATAATCAGACATTAAATCCCCTGTCCCCTGAAGCAAATTCCAACACACTCAATGTGACACTCTTAAATGAAGGACAAACAACATACTACTGCAGAGCACTCAGAGAAAACAAGTCAGAGTTCAGTGATCCAACCACAATTACAGTGAAGGGTACATCATGTTTAATACATTTTCTCTGTAGTCTAATAAGTAATATGTGGAAAGAAATCCAAATTTTTTCAACAATTAGTGGTTATGTAAATAACTAATGTATTTAAATGGTGGTTAAATGTAATCTGTATGTTTGTTTTAATTATATTTGTATAGCGAGACCAAAGCCTGTAGTAATAATACAGTCAGCTCAGAATTTGTTCAGTGGGGAAACTGTCACTCTCACATGTGACATACAGACTGGAGGATCCTGGAAGTATCACTGGTATAGAAGTAATGAAGAAATCAGTGATGCTGCAGAAGAGAAGACCTACACAATCACTGATGTTAAAACCAATAATAAAGGTTCTTATAGCTGTAAAGGAACTCAGCCATCAGACCCAAAATACACACAGAGCAGTGGTGCAGTTACACTGACTGTATCAGGCGACTGTGTTTTATCTCAATAATTGTCTTTTTTATTAGCTTTTACAAGTGTCTACATGGATTTTGCAGATGCGGAAGAAAAATTTTTTACAGGCGAATGCAGCAATTCAGTGACGGTGAATTCAGTGAAATATTTAAGTGTAGCATGCACACACACACACACACACACACACACACACACACACACACCCCACACACACACACACACACACACACATTCACTCACACACTCTCACACACAAAAACCTCTGGCACCTACCATTAAAATATATGTTAGAACAAGGGAAACCAAGATGTTGATGGTCTTTATTATGGAAAAAAAGAATAAAAATTATAAACATTACAAACTCTTTTTCTCTCATAAACATTTTGTGTTCAGCAGAAGAAAGAACCTCACACAAGTTGGGAACAACAGCATAGAGTTTCTTTAATATTATTTCTGGATTTATGATGTAATCCAAATTATTAACAGAAATAGTGGTAAACAAATTAAAACATAAAACATCAACAAAGTAATATTTCAGAATGAAATATATTTTCTCTCTCTTTTTTTTTTTTTTATCAAACAATGCTGCACCACAGACGTTTACTGTAAAATAATACAAATTAAAAATTAGGAAAGAAAATAATCATTCATTTAAGATAAACCAAACTATTTTTTGATGAGTTGTAGAGAACACCTGTGATTTATTAGTGTATGTAAAGATGTTTTTAAGAGTGGATGGCAGCCTCGGCACGACTCTCTCTAGTACTTTCTTTCTTTTTTGTTTATTGTCTGTGTGTTTGGTGTCCCTACCCTAATAACTTACACTAAAGAAGAACTGCTTAACATCGGGCAGTAACGGAGCTATCGGGCAAAACAAAAGGCGGCGGAATCTGCTTTTACATTAACAAACGTTGGTGTACAGATGTCACAGTGCTGGATAAATACTGCAGCTCAAACTTGGAATCACTTGTGATAAACTGTAAACCGTTTTACTCATCGCAGGAATTTTCCTCATTCATTCTGACCGGAGTTTACATCCCACCTCAGCCTAACGTGAGTGATGCACTGCAAAACCTGGCAAACCAGATATCTGTCTTGGAACAAAAACATCCAGATTCTCTTTTTATTATCCTTGGAAACTTTAACAGAGCAAAACTAACACTAGAACTTACCAAATACAGGCAACATATTAACTGTCCGACAAGAGAGAAAAGCACACTGGATCATTGCTACACCATTCTCAAGAACTTGTATCACTCTGTACCCTGGGCAGCTTTAGGGAACCCCGATCACTGCTTGGTTCATCTTATTCCAACATACAGGCAGAAACTAAAATCTGCTAAGCCTGTAGTCAAAACCGTGAAGAGAAGGACCAGTGAGGCAAAGCAGGAACTACAAGACTGCTTTGACTGCACTGATTGGAGTGTCTTTGAGGCTGGAACTGACAGCCTGGATGAACTGACTGACACTGTGACATCCTACATCAGTTTTTGTGAAGACATGTGTGTGCCAACCAAAACCTTCTGCAAGTTCAGTTACAACAAGCCATGGTTCACAGCCCAACTGAAAAAACTTCGACATGCCAAGGAAAATGCCTGGAACCAACTGACAAAAGAGATCAGAATAGCTAAAAGAAGCTACTCTGAAAAGCTAAAAAGCAGGTTTTCAGCTAACAATCCTGCATCAGTGTGGAAAGGCCTGCAAGATATCACAAACTACAGGAGACCACCCCTCCCCACTGAAGCAAACAAAGACCTGGATGGAAACTTTAACACCTTCTACTGCAGGTTTGAGAACAATATATTCACACCTCGCATCTAACCCAGCCCAATGTCTGCCCCATCACACCTCTGGGAACCCCTCTTATAACTCCTCCCAGCACTCAAGTTGCGCTCACGATTTGTGAAGAGGATGTCTATCGGCTCTTTCAGAGACAGAAGACAAGGAAAGCTCCCGGCCCAGATGGTGTCTCCCCCTCCTGTCTCAAAGCATGTGCTGACCAACTGGCTCCCATCTTTAACTATATCTTCAACAGATCACTAGAGCTGTGTGAGGTACCCTCCTGCTTTAAACTCTCCACAATCATCCCAGTCCCGAAGAAACCCTCCATCACTGGACTAAATGACTACAGGCCTGTTGCTCTGACATCTGACGTCATAAAGACCTTTGAAAGCTGGTATTGGCCCATCTAAAGAAGGTGACAAAACAGCTGCTGGATCCCCTACAGTTTGCATACCGAGCAACCAGATCGGTGGATGACGCAGTCAACATGGGTCTAAACTACATTCTGCAACATCATATGCCCGGATTCTCTTTGTTGACTTTAGTTCGGCTTTCAATACAATAATTCTGGGAATTATTCACTCCAAACTCCTAAACCTCATTATACCCCCTGCCATGTGTCAATGGATCACCAGCTTCCTGACAGGCAGGAAACAACAGGTGAGACTGGGAGGTGTTACCTCCGGTATTCGGACAGTCAGCACTGGTGCTCTTTAGGGATGTGTCTTTCCCCCACTGCTATTCTCCCTTTATAAGAATGACAGCACATCAAGTGACCCAACTGTCAAACTCCTGAAATCTGCAGATGACACCACGCTCATTGGACTAATCCAAGATGGCGATGAGGTTAAGCAGCTGGTGGAGATGATAGTGGACTTTAGGAAACACCCTTTAACTCTACTCCCTCTCACAATATCCGACATCCCTGTGTCATCTGTGGAAAAATACAAGTTTCTGGGCGCTACCATTTCCCAAGACCTGAAATGGGAATCCAACATAAATTCGATTCTGAAAAAGGCCCAGCAGAGTAAGTACTTTCTACATCAATTAAGGAAGTACAGTCTGCCACAGGAGCTGTTGATACAGTACTACACTGCTCATCAATCACCATCTGGTTTGGAGCAGCAACAAAACAGGACAGACTGCAGAAAACAGTTAAAACGGCAGAAAAAAATCATTGGTGCTCCACTGCCCACTCTCCAGGACTTGTACCATACAAGAACCAGATACCGGGCAGAAAAAATCATTAATGATCCTTCACACCCTGGACACAACATCTTTTAGCTCCTCCCTTCTGGCAGGCGCTACAGAACTTTGCTTTCCCCAAGCAATCACCCTCACTAACAACTGACCATAATTATATTCCCTGCTCATATCTATGAGTACTGCACAGAAGTCTCACTCATCACATTATCTGTATATGTTACACACACTATTGCTTCTATATACTGTACAAAGTTTTATAGTAAACTCTCTCATCATACCTGACACACAATACTGTCATTTGCACTACAATGCACTCTCACACTTTATGTACATTACTGATCTGTATCCCTATTTATTACCCACACTGTCTATACTGTCTCATATTGTCTGTATTGCCTTGTATAGTCTGTTCTTGTCTTGTCTGCTTTGTCTTGTGTAGGTTTTTTTTATGTCTGTCCATTTGAGAGTCACTAACAGCTGAAAACAAATTCCTTGTATGTGTTAACACACTTGGCCAATAAACCTGATTCTGATTTATTGAAATGGTGGAATACTGCTGAAGTGAATCTCTGGAGCTCCACATTGAGATCTACATTTACTTCATTAGTAGTGATTGTTGAATAAATTAATCCACATCGGACAGAAAATAAACTATTATATGTTATATACTGTATTTCATTTTAAAATATTACTTTATATATTTTTAATCGTGCAGATAATTAAGTCATACATTTAAAATAGTTTTGCTTTTTTTTTTTTTTACAGAGGGACCCAAACCTGTAGTGATTATAACACCTGGTACACATGTGTTTAGAGGAGAGAAAGTGACCTTCAAGTGTGAGCTACAGGGAGGAGACACTGAGTGGACATACAGCTGGAATAAGTCTGATAACAGAAATCCCCCATTCAGCACAACACAGGAGTTCAGCCGTGACTCAGTTACAGACTCTGACAGTGGTGAATACACCTGCAGTGGGAGGAGACAAAGTGACTTTCAGAGCTCAGAGATCAGTGATCCTGTTACACTTACTGTATCAGGTACGTGTGTGTTTACTACTTGTTTTTTTTTTTACTTACATTTATGATGTATTTAAAATTTATTAACAGAAATTGTGTTTACCACCTGAAGAAATAAAACAATGTCAAATTTCAGAAGAATATAATGAAAATATAGTTATTCTTTTTTTATCAAACACAAACACTGCTGCACCATAAAAGTTTACTAATAAATAATAAATTTTTTTAATATAATTTCTTTAAGTTAAACTGAACTTTTATGTTGATGCTACAACTCATCAAAATAAAAGTTCATTTAAACTTGAAGAAATTATAGACCTGTGAATTATTTGTGTATCTGAAAATGGTTTTTATTAAATTAAATGATGAAAAATGCTGCTGAAGTGATTTAGAGCAGCTCTGGAGATGAACTTTATGTGGTCATGTATTCATATAGTGTGATAACAGATGGTGGAAACACACAAATGTCCCTTGTGCTTCAGTGTGTGTAGTGAATGACCCTGAGTGTCTGCACCATTCATTCACACAGAAACACACAGAAACACACAGACTTCTGAAATAGTCATTCTCTGTGCTTTAATCTTCACACACACAAATCCATACTGCCATTTGATACAATGTAGAATACAGTAAAATGTTACGTTTATATGTGGATTGTGTGATTCGTCCACATTTTCTGCATCACAGTAATCACAGGGCTCTAAAATGATTTTGCACTTTTCCCAGGATATGGAACTTTCAGGACCTTTGGTATAAACAACCTGCTGTTTAAAGTATGATGTCATAGTTGTTTGTTTGTATGTTTGATGCAAAGTATTGCTAAGCAAGTTTGTATTGCTGTTAAGGCAAAAAAAGGTGTGTACAGGTGTGGAATGATTAGTACAGATGTGTAGGGCAAATATTTTCTAGCATTTCTTCTAATCAAATTCCACTAATTAAGCATTGCTTGCATTATCATGTTTCCTGTACCTTAATGAGACTCAGTGTTCCTCAAGATAACTGGATAGCAAACAGCCTTTGATTCAGCCATCAGTCATTAGTGTAAATGATCTAAAGTTTCAGAACAGTAACTTGATTATCAGAATCAGAATCAGAATCAGGTTTTTTGGCCAAGTGTGTTGACACGCACAAGGAATTTGGTTCCAGCTGTTTGTTACCCTCAAAAGTACAGATATAAATAAAAACCTATACAAGACAAAACAGACACGACAAGACCAAAAACAGACTATACAAGACAATACAGACAATACAGACAATGTGAGACAGTATAGACAGTGTGGGTAATAATTAGGGATACAGACCAGTAATGTACATAAAGTGTGGGAGTGCATGGTACTGCAAAAGACAGTATTGTGTTTCAGTTATGATGAGAGAGTTTACTATAAAAATTTGTACAATATATAGAAGCAATAGTGTGTGCAACATATACAGATACTGTGATGACTGACAGTTCTGTGCAGTACTCATGGATATGAGCAGGGAATATAATTATGGTGAGGTGTTAGTGAGGGTGATTGCTTGGGAAAAGAAACTGTTCCTGTGTCTGGCAGTTTTAGTGAGCAAAGTTCTGTAGCGCCTGACAGAAGGGAGGAGCTGAAAGATGTTGTGTCCAGGGTGTGAAGGATCATTAATGATTTTTTCTGCCCGGTTTCTGGTTCTTGTATGGTACAAGTCTTGGAGAGTGGGCAGGGGGGCACCAATGATTTTTTTCTGCTGTTTTAACAGTTTTCTGCAGTCTGTTTCTGTCCTGAATTGTTGCTGGTCCAAGCTAGATGGTGATTGATAAGCACAGGACAGATTTAATAACTGCAGTGTAGAACTGTTTCAACAGCTCCTGTGGCAAACTGTACTTCCTTAATTGACATAGAAAGTACATCCTCTGCTGGGCTTTTTTCAGAATCGAGTTTATGTTTGATTCCTATTTCAGGCCTTGGGAAATGGTAGTGCCCAGAAACTTGAAGTTCTCCACAGATGACACAGGGATGTTGGATGAGGGGGAGTAGTGTTAAAGGGTGTTTCCTAAAGTCCACTATCTTTTCCACAGTTTTGAGTGTGTTTAGCTCAAGGTTGTTCTGACTGCACCATAGCACCAGCTGCTTCACCTCCTGCTTAAAGGCAGACTCGTCACCATCTTGGATTAGACCGATGAGCGTGGTGTCATCTGCAAATTTCGGGAGTTTGACAGTTGGGTCACTTGATATGCAGTCATTCGTATAAAGGGAGAATAGCAGTGGGGAAAGGACACACCCCTGAGGAGCACCAGTGCTGACTGTCTAAATACCCGAGGTAACACCTCCCAATCTCACCTGTTGTTTCCTGCCTGTCAGGAAGCTGGTAATCTATTGACAGATGGCAGGGGGTATAGTAATGTTTGGGAGTTTGGAGTGGAGGATTCCCGGGAATTATTGTATTGAATATTAGGTTTAAGTCAGATTTCCTTATTATGATTTACATTTACTTAAATAGTAGGGATTTGTTTAAATGTATCAATTCCCTTTTGGAAGAGCTTCATCATTTCCATTCAAGCAGAAATACAGTATTTCATATTCATATGTTTCTACTTATGTTAGTACATACATATGTTTTTAATCTATTTTTTTATATTTAATTATGTTTTAAATTATTTATATTATTAAATTAATTTATTGTATTTTTTACACTGAGACCTAAACCTGTGGTTAATATAAAACCTGATAAGCAGGTGTTCAGAGGAGAGACGGTGACTTTCCGGTGTGACCTTAATGGTGGAGGAGACACTCAGTGGACATACAGTTGGTATAAGAAACATTATGGACAGAACCCATACCGCACAACACATGACAGCACGCTCTTCATCAGCTCAGTTACAGACTCTGACAGTGGTGATTACACCTGCAGTGGGACGAGAAGCGACTCTCAGAAATCAGAGATCAGTGATCCTGTTACACTCACTGTATCAGGTACGAGTGTATTTATTACTTTTATTTTTGTACCTTGTGCAAAATATTTGGCTGATTTCAGCTTTTAGATTTGTTTGAGATGTTTGAGCAAAACTGTAACTGAGACTGCAACAAGCTGCATCAAGTTGCATCAGCAATTACACAGATGAATATATATTGCAGCTTGTTGCACTTTACCCCATTAATCTATACATCGTTCCATCAGCTTTTACATGTGTGCTTTGGATTTTGCACACGAGGCAGAGAACATTATCACGGGGAACTGCAGCAATTCAGTGACAGTGAATTCATTACAATATTTACTTGCAACACACACACACACACACACACACACACACACACACACACACACCCCTCTCCTACTTAGCATTAAATTGACTATTTACTTTAAATTCTGTAAACTGCTTTGAGACACTGTCTGTTTTGGAAAGCGCTATAGAAATAAACTTGACTTTATAATGTTGGTAAACAAGCTGTTGGTGGCTCCCATTCACTTCCACAATATGGAAAAAATACATATAAAAAAAAGAAAAAGGTTTTGTGTTCAGCAAAAAAAAAAAAAAATCACACAGGTTGGGAACAACAGCAGGGGGTTGTTTTATGATATTTCTGGATTTATGATTTAATCCAAATTGATTAACAGAAATAGGGGTAAAAAACTGAAGACATAAAAATATCAAAAAAGGAATATTTCAGAATGAAAACATAATTATTTTTTTTAATGAAACACTGCTGCACCACAGACATTTACTGTTAAAAAAAAAATAAAAAATTTGAAGTTAAACCAAACTTTTATTTTGATGTGTTGTAGAGAAGACCTTTAATTTATTTGTGTATGTGAAGATGTTTTTATTAAATGAAATGGTAGAATGCTTCTGAAGTGAATCTCTGGAGCTCCACATTGTGATCTACATTTACTTTTACATTATTAGTAGTGCAATTATATGTGATATACTGTATTTCATTAAAAATTTTTACTTCATATTAATTAATTATTAATTCAATAAATCATTTCATCATTTTGGTCATTATTTCATATATTCTAAATAGTATTGCTGTTTTTTTTTCAGAGAGACCCAAACCTGTGGTGATTATAACACCTGTTAAACAGGTGTTTAGTGGAGAGAAAGTGTCTTTTAAGTGTGAACTATAAGGAGAAAGAAACACTAAGTGGAGATACATTTGGTATAAGAAACAATATGGACAGAAACCATACTACACAACACATACCAGCACGTTCTACATCAGCTCAGTTACAGACTCTGACAGTGGGACGAGTACAGACTTCTTGAACATACACACGAGAACTAGAGCACATCTCAGTGAAACACAGTCTCTGTAACACATCAGCTGCTCCAAAACCCCCCACCTAAACTGGCTAGAGGCATTCAGCAATACAACTATATTTCTTAAATATAACTAGAAAATGCAGATCTAGAAATAAAATTACAAAATCATACTGTCAGGAACTTCCGGTTCCGCGGCGCGCACTTCCGGTTTCGCTTCCGGGTCGGCGGCCATCTTGCTGTTATTCCCGCGCCACCAGGTGTTTAAAGACAACAAGACATCAGCTCAGTGTGAGGGAAATGTGACAAGTGTGGGGAACCGGAAACAGTGAGACACATCTTGTATAAGTGTCCAGCATACGAAAGGGACAGGTTTCAGCTGATCCAGGAATTAGGGTTAATTGGAGTGGGCAATATCTCTTTGAAGGTATTGTTGGGATGCGAGTACGGGCAATCGAGATCTCTTGAGCTGTTGTTTGAGTACCTTAAG
>MU559653.1:5078228-5098549 GCA_024362625.1 Silurus asotus | reverse complement strand
TATAAAAAAAAAATAGGGTTTTTTTTTTTTTCCGAACCCCCTTTTTTTTTTTTTTTTTTTTTTTTCCTTTCCTTCTTTTCTTTTCCTATTCAGTGTTCGCTCCACACTCCAGATCAGTAGGTGGCGGTAATGCACCTTTCGTTGGTCTGCCAAACCGCCATAAAACACCACGAGAAGAAGAAGAAGAAGCTCAGTGTGAGAGCAAGAAATCCGGGAAGAAACGGTGAAGAGGCAAAACTGCTCCAGGAATGGACCAGAGAGGTTTAAGTGGGGGGAAAGTGAAGGGAGTATGGAGGTAGGAAGTGAAGAGGAAAACAAAAGATCCTTAGGTAATAGCTGGATAGAAGTAATAAAAAAGTTGGGGATGGAAGAAAAGTAGCGATTTAGAAGAATCAAATGAAAAGAGTAGAGAAAATATAAAATGCATAATGAGATTTTAAGATCAATATTGTGTGAGCAAAAAAAAAAAAAAAAACTGACAAAGATCATAAAATAAGATATAGAAACTTTTGACTTCGCTTCAGTTCTTTCTGATGGAAACTTGCTAGTCAGATGTAATAAAGACAAACCAGCCAAAAGAGGATTATTGTTGGTGTTCCTCTTACAATTAATATGGAAGAGTGTAAAGCTACTTAAAGGGAGGGAAGACAATGAATGTTTAAAAGATAAAATCAGGGGTAGAGGGAAACAGAAGGGAAACTAAAACAGTAGTAATTTAATTTCAAGGGGAGGAAATTCCTAAAAGAGTAATGTTGGATGTGATGAGCTACATCATAAGAGAGTATATACTAGGTCCAGATGTTGTGAGGTTTGGGTATGTTGCTTCAAGATGTAGATTCTCTTTCCAGCCACACCATGATAGTTTAAACCCCCTTCAATGTTCCTGGTCTTACTCCCTTTCCACCTGGTCTCCTGAACACACAACATATATTCCTTTCTACTTTCCATTATATCAGCTCCCTCTCTCCCTTTACCAGTCATAGTACCAACATTTAAAGTACCAATCCGAGCCTCCACTCTTCGCCATTTCTTCACCACCAAGCGCTGTTCAAGGAAGCGGAAGCGCGGCACGTGGGCGGGTGTCCGTGCTAGGCTAAATGCTAACCCTAGCCGGCCGGCTCTCCCTTCCATTTTTCTTTTCAACGTCTGCTCCCTGGATAATAAACTGGACTACATCCGACTCCAGCAAACCACACCGCGAGAGTTTAGAGACTGTTGCGTCTTTGTTTTCATGGAGACGTGGCTCAGCGACAGAGTTACGGAACCCGCCATCCAGCTAGACGGGCTAACCGTGTTTCGAGCCAACAGAAACACAGCTCTGTGCGGTAAGATTTGCGGTGGTGGCGTGTGTGTTTATATCAACATGGAATGGTGTAAGAACTCTGTGCTTGTTTCATGCTACTGCTCATCGCTAGTGGAGTTTGTGACTGTTAGATCCAGACCATTTTATTTACCACGGGAATTTACAACTGTTTACATCGTCGGAGTGTACATTCCTCCCAGTGCTAATGCTAAGGAGGCACTGAGTGAACTCTACTCCGCTATTAGCGACCTGCAGAATGCTCACCCAGACGGATTGTTTATTATCGGCGGAGATTTCAACCATGCAAATCTTAAGACTGTGCTTCCTAAACTTCATCAGCATGTGGACTTTGCAACGAGAGGAGCGAACACGCTGCATCTTGTTTACACAAACATCCCCGGCGCGTATCATGCGGAGCCCCGCCCCCATCTCGGATACTCAGACCACTGCTCTGTTATGTTGATTCCAGCATACAAACCGCTCATCAGACGCTCTAAACCAGTTCTGAAACTGCTCTTCAGGACTGTTTTACTTCTGCTCTTCAGGACTGTTTTGAGTGCACTGACTGGAACATGTTTAGAGAGGCTGCAACCTATGGCGATTCCATCAACTTGGAGGAGTACACATCATCAGTGATCAGCTACATCAGCAAGTGCGTTGATGATGTGACCATCTCCAAGACCATCACTACACGCTTCAACCAGAAACCGTGGATGACTGCAAATGTGCGTGCGCTGCTGAAACAAAGAGACTCTGCCTTCAGATCAGGGGACAAGGCGGCCTTAAAAACAGCAAGGGCCAAGCTGTCTCGTGCCATCAGAGAGGCAAAGCGCGCACACGCGAAGAAAATCCACAACCATTTTCAGGACAGTGGAGACACTCGGCGCATGTGGCAGGGCATCCAGGCGATCACGAATTACAAGACCACATCACCTGCTTGTGACCTTGACCCCTCCCTACCAGATGTGCTGAACGACTTCTACACCCGGTTGGAGGTGCAAAACAACGTGGTGGCGAGGAAGACCATCCCTCCTCCCACTGACCAGGTGCTTTGTCTAACCACAGCTGAAGTGAGGAAAACTCTATGCAGAGTTAACCCAGGGAAGTCTGCTGGACCAGACAACATTCCTGGCAGAGTGTTTAGGGAATGTGCAGAACAGCTAGCAGATGTCCTCACTGACATCTTCAACATCTCCCTGAGCAGCAACGTTGTTCCCACGTGCCTCAAGACAACGACCATTGTTCCCGTGCCGAAAAAGTCTTCTGTCTCCTGCCTCAATGACTATCTTCCCGTCGCGCTCACACCCATCGTGATGAAGTGCTTCGAGAGGCTCGTCATGAGGCACATTAGGACACAGCTTCCACCCTCCCTGGACCCCATGCAGTTTGCATATCGTCCAAACAGTTCCATGGACGATGCTCCACAACCCTCCATCTGGCCCTTACCCACCTGGATAACAAGGACTCGTATGTACGAATGCTGTTCATTGACTTCAGCTCAGCATTCAAGACAATCATTCCTTAGCACCTGATCGAGAAGTTGAACCTTCTGAGCCTGAACACCTTCCTCTGTAACTGGATCCTGGACTTCCTGACTGGAAGACCTCAGTCAGTCAGGATCGGGAACAGCATCTCCAGCACCACCACACTGAGCACTGGGGCCCTCCAGGGCTGTGTGCTCAGCCCACTGCTGTTCACCTTGCTGACTCACGACTGTGTAGCAATGCACAGCTCGAACCACATCATCAAGTTCGCTGATGACACGACCGTAGTGGGTCTAATCAGCAAGAACGACGAGTCAGCATACAGAGAGAAGGTGCAATGGTTAACTGCCTGGTGTGGAGCAAACAACCTGTCTCTGAACGTGGACAAAACGAAAGAGATGGTTGTGGACTTCAGGAGAGCACAGATTGACCAATCTCCACTGATTATTGATGGATCCTCAGTGGAGATCGTCAAGAGCACCAAATTCATTTACATTTACATTTGCGGCATTTAGCAGACGCCCTTATCCAGAGCGACGTACAAAAGTGCTTTAAATCTCTAGTAGTGAATAAATCTACACTGGTACGAAAGAATACAAACTCAATATGAATATAACTCGAATTCTACAAACTTGGAAAGTGCTAATTTAAGTATTTCAGGAAGAGGTAGGTCTTCAGTCGTCGCTTAAAGATAATCAGGGATTCTGCTGTACGGACATCTAGGGGAAGTTCATTCCACCACCTCGGTGCCAGAACAGAGAAGAGCCTTGAATTGTACTTACCTCTCAATCTGAGAGAAGGTGGTACCAGTCGAGCAGTGCTGGAGGATCTCAGACAGCGTGGTGCAGTGCGAGATGTGATGAGGTCACTGAGGTAAGATGGTGCTGGTCCATTTTTGGCCTTGTAGGCAAGCATCAGTGTTTTGAATCTGATACGTGCAGCTACTGGAAGCCAGTGAAGGGAGCGCAGCAGTGGGGTGGTGTGGGAAAACTTGGGCTGATTGAACACAAGTCGTGCAGCTGCATTTTGGATCATTTGCAGTGGACGAATAGCGTTCAGGGGAAGACCTGCCAGCAGAGAGTTGCAGTAGTCCAGTCTTGAAATGACAAGAGACTGAACAAGCACCTGGGCAGCCTGTATGGACAGGAATGGTCGAATCCTTCAGATTCGACCATTCCTTGGTGTTCATCTTGGTGTTCATCAGATGAACACCAAATTCCTTGGTGTTCATCTGGCAGACAACCTCACCTGGTCACTCAACACCAGCTCAATCACCAAGAAAGCCCAGCAGTGTCTTTACTTTCTGAGAAGGCTGAGGAAAACCCACCTCCCTTCCCCCATCCTGTCCATGTTTTACAGAGGGACCATTGAGAGCATCCTGAGCAGCTGCATCACTGCCTGGTTTGGGAACTCCACCGTCTCGGACCGCAAGTCCCTACAAAGGATAGTGAGGACAGCTGAGAAGATCATCGGAGTCTCTCTCCCCTCTATTATGGACATTTACACTACACGCTGCATCCGCAAAGCACACAGCATTGTGGACGTTTACACACACCCCTCACACACACTTTTTACACTTCTACCATCAGGAAAACGGTTCCGAAGCATTCGGACCACCACAACAAGACTATGCAACAGTTTCTTTCCACAAGCCATCAGGCTACTTAATACACAGAAATGAAACGGAACTCTCTCACACACACACACACGCACTCAAATGTGTGAAACGAACTGTAACATTTTTCCTGGACTTAACACTTAACACACACTCATCACTCATCTCAATCCATTCCACCACCATTCATTTATTTATTATTTATTATTCTCAACTGTACCACACTCTTAACTGCTGGTTTTTGCACATCATTGTATTATACTGTTTACATGCTGTTTTTTGCACCTTCGACTGCTGCTATATTTTTTGCACTACATTGTTCTGTTTATACTCACTTCTGGGATATAGTTTTTAGTTTGTATAGTTTTTACAGTCTTCTCGTACAGTATTGTATAATCAAGTATACAGTAGGTTTACTTGTTGGCGCTATATTGGGTTGTGTCTTGTCTTGTGTCGTCTGTCTGCACTGTCTGTCTGCACTGTTTGCATTAGGGTTGCACTCGATGCACTTTATGTAACTTGTGTTGTAGCTCTATGTGGTTTTGTTTGTTGTTGTTTAGTGTAGCACCAGGGTTCTGGAGAAACGTTGTCTCATTTTTACTGTGTACTGTGTACCACTTTGTATAGTAGAAATGACAATAAAATCCTCTTGACTTGACTTGACTTGACTTGACTTCTCCTTTTCCTGCTGTCTCTGTAAAGGTGTTCCTCCTCTCCTTCGCCCAACAGCAGCTTAATTTCCACCTGTTGGCTAACGATACCTGAGGCGGTCATTGGTATCCCGGGCATCGACTGATCCAGTATGAAATTCTGATTCGTGATCTGCATATTTGATTTGGCACATGTTTTACGCTGGATGCACTTCCTAACACAACCCTCCCCATTTATCCAGGCTTGGGACCGGCACTAAGAGTTCACTGGATTGTGCATCCCTAATGACTGGGTTACATTATAAAAATTATCACATGCAAATTATAATTTAAAGAGTAAATATAGATGTGTTGATTTAATAATTTTAAGTTTGTTAAAAATCTTATTATAAATTTGATGCCATTTCTAATGAACATCATTATAGACTTACTGCATGAAACATGTGAACTGTACTGTATGTATGTTTTGCCAAAATGATTACTTACCTCCTAGATAACTACAGCGGGGAAAATGAGTATTTGACACATCTGCATTTTTATCAGTAAGGGGATTTCTAAGTGGGCTATTGACACAAAATTTCCAAGCCAAATATTGAATTTATGCAAAGAAATCAGAACATTTAAGTATACAAGTTGAGTCATAATAAATAAAGTGAAAATTACAAAGGGAATAAGTATTGAACACATGAAGGTGCAAAATGGCATAGAAAGCCAAGAGATCACCTGGAATCTGTCAGTATTGAGAGAGAAACCCTGCCCCCTATCAGTACTAATTGATATCAGCTGCTTTAGTCCTAATTGATGGAGTATAGAAGGCTACTTATTACCCAGGAGGCACACAGGAAAGACTTCATGATGGGTAAAAGCAAAGAACTCTCTCAAGATCTTCGTAATTTTATCTTCGAAAAGCATTTTGATGGGAATGGTTATAGGCGCATTTCCAAAATGCTGAATGTTCCTGTGAGCACTGTGGGGGCTATTATGCGGAAATGGAAAGAGCATCAGGTCACTATTAATTGGCCACGATCAGGTGCTCTATGTAAGATCCCTTTCCGAGGAGTCCAAAGAAGAATCAGGAGAGTTCGCCAAGAGTCAAGCACCACTCGGGCAGAACTTCAGGAAGACCTTGCATCACCAGGCATTGTTGTTTCAAAGAAAACTATAAGCAATGCACTGAACCCCAATTGCATCCATGCACGCCCACCAGGCAAGACTCTATTGCTGAACAAAAAGCATGTTGAGGCTCAGTTAAAGTTTGTGAAAGAGCCTGTGGATTATTGGGAGACTATAGTATGGTCAGATGAAAAGCAAAATTTATCTTTTTGGCAGTCATTCTACACACCATGTTTGGAGAAGGAATGACACTACCCACCACCCCAAGAACACCATACCAACAGTTAGGTTTGGGGGTGAAAGCATCTTAGTTTGGTGCTGCTTTTCAGGAAGGGGTACTGGCAGACTTCATATTATTGAAGGCAGGATAAATGGAGAAATGTACCGGCACATTCTGGATACAAATCTGCTGCCATCTACCAGAAAGCTGAACATTTAAAGCGGATGGACATTTCAGCAAGACAATCATCCCGAACACAAGGCCAAGGAAACAATGAAGTGGTTTCAAAGAAAGAAAATCAAGTTGCTTGAATAGCCCAGTCTATCACCTGACCGAAATCCCATAGAAAATCTATGGAGAGAACTGAAGATCAAAGTTCATAAAAGAGGCCCAAGGAACCTTCAAGATTTAAAGACCATTTGTGTGGAAGAATGGGCCAGAATCACTTCTGAGCAATGCAGACGACTGGTCTCTTCATACAAGAGGCATCTAGAAGCTGTAATCACCAACAAAGGTTTTTCTACAAAGTATTAAATAAAGTGTGTTTAATACTTATTCCCTGTGTCATTTCACTTTATTTATTATGACCCAACTTGTATACTTAAATGTTCTGATTTCTTTGTATGAATTCAATATTTGGCTTAATGGCTACATCTGGTGGAAATTTTGTGTCACTAGCCCACTTAGAAATCCCCTTACTGATAAAAACGCTGATGTGTCAAATACTAATTTTCCCCGCTTTGAGCTATGAAAAGGGTTCACACTGTTGCCCTAATTCACTTTCAATTTTTTGATCATAACTACAATTTATTGTTAATTTATTTTTTTGTATTGACTCACCCATTGACTTCCAGAACAAGTAAAGACTGGAATAAGGCTGTGTACTGATAGAGATGTACTTAGAGGCATATGCAACATTTGCAGAGATTATTGTTTTAGTAAGAATTATGGAATGTGGAGTTACTTTGGAATGTTTGAAATGATAGCAAGTCACCACCTTCACACAAAACTACATAACAAATGATGCAGCACCATTATACCTACATATAAGCTATTCATATGTAATTACAGAATGCAAGATGCTGTGAGGTATTTTCACACATTCCCAAATAATGAAAGATTTGTTGGGCTTAAAATGAATAAGATTCATTGGGATATAACTGTTACATAGACCTTCTACTGAGTATGCAGAGATTCTACTCTGGAAAAAAGCAAAACATTTTCAACATGTTTTTCATGTTATATGTATAGTGTTACCTTTTTGGTCTCATTTTGTCCTAAATAATTAAGAAATAAATATTTTATTCTGTAGATTAAAAAATATTATAAAGAAAACAGACATAATTTCACAGCAGTTTTTTTTATTATTATCCTATTCTAGCTATTTTGTTAAACAATAGAAAAGTAATTATAAATTGAAATTGATTAGCTTCAGTGAATTTCATCACAGACACTGTAATCATGTGTTTCATTAGTGAAGTAAAAACACACACACAAAAAAAAAACTTTTAAACTCTAAACTTCTGTTAAAATTTTTCTTGCAGGAAATCCCAAACCTGTACTCACATCAAACCTTCAAGAAGTTCTGACAGGAAACTCAGTGACTCTGAACTGCACACTGAATCTGCAGTCTGAAGGATGGAAGTTTTACTGGAGCAAACACACACAGAGCCATGAGAATGATAGTAAAGAAAATCACTACTCAATCAGATCAGTTAGAGTCTCTGATGGAGGTCAGTACAAGTGCAGAGCTGGAAGAGGAAACCCAGTTTACTACACACAGTACAGTGATGCACTTTCACTAAAAGTTACTGGTGAGTAAGAAACTTTCTGTTAAGTGATTCTGTACAACACTAAACACAAACAGCATGTGAGCAGAGTCACAGTATAGTAATATTTACACACCTATATAAAGAGAACTCTTATGTAAGTGATGTTATTGAGGATAAAGGGACAGTGTGAGCACGACTGAGCAGCACTGATGTGAGCTGAAATGGAAACCAAATGAGTGCGAGTGTAAAAAGAGTAAGGTTCCAGTTAGATAAAGAGTGTGTGTGTGTGTGTGTGTATGTGTGTGTGTGTGTGGATACAGACACGTGATGAGAAAGAATGTGTAGGTCAGAATTATGGATTTCCTATATATATATATATATATATGTAAAAGTATAATCAGATTATACAGAATTATTTCTAGCATTATTTTGCATCTTTACACCTTTGTGTTTACTTCAAATATTTTAATATTTTAAAAGATGAATAATCAGGAAAACAGAATTGCAAACATAAATTCAGACATGAATAATTAATATCATTCATCTAAATTGGTCAATATCAGTCAGTTTATTTGTTATAGAGAATCCTAAAGCTGTGGTATTTATTGAGGCTGTTATACAGACATTCAGAGGAAATCACTTGTTTGTATTAATTACCTTTAAAGGCTGTGCAACAAAATATTAGGTTATGGGTGCCATTATATTTGTTTATACCATTTTTAGTGGTTTACAATTATTTAAAATATTCCGCTGAAACAAAAATCAAATGTAAAAAATCAGATTTTTGTTAAATATAAAAAAAATAATGATGGATGCGAATTACTTTCTTTTTCAGGTTTTTTGTTTTAAGTTATATTGGGGAAAGTTGTAGGTTATTGTTTATAGATCAATCATTATCAATACTTTGAGTTTATTGGCAGCAATTACAGCCTCGAGTCTTTTTGGATATGATGCAAGATTCTTAATTGCAAAACCTTTTAAGATCAGTCAGGTTGGATGGGGAGTATCATTGGAAAGCCACTTTTGGTCTCTCCAGAGATGTTCAGTACGGTTCAAGTCAAGACTTTGTCTGGGCCACACCAGCATATTCACAGAATTGTCCCTAAGCCACTCTTGTGTTGTCTTGACTGTAGAGTCATGGTGATGTAGGAAGGTTAATCTTCAGCACAGACTGAAGTCCTGAGCACTGTGGAACAGGTTTTTATTGAGGATATCTCAGTACGTAGCTACAATCAGCTTTCCCTCAACCATGACCAGTTGCCAAGTCCCTGCTGCACAAAAACACCTCGACAGCATGATGCTACCACCATCTTGCTTTACTTTTGGGATTGTTTTGGGCAGGTGATAAGCAGTGCTTGATTTTCTCCAGAGATAACGTTGAGAATTGAGGCCAAACAGTTCAATTTTGGTTTCATCAACTTAAGGTGCTTGTTGACTTCATGCAGGTTTACATGGAATTTGTTTGAGGAAAGTCTCCATCTAGCCACTCTGCCATAAAGAACAGATTAGTGGAGGCCTGCAATGATAGTTGTCCTTCTTGAATCTCCACACAAATGTTTTCCAGAGCCTGGTTGTACCACACTTCTTAGATTTGAGAATTATGTAGGCCACTGTGTTCTTGGAAATCTTCAGTGCAGCAGCATTTGTTTTGTAGCCTTTTCCGGATCTGTGCCTTGTAACAATCCTGTCTCTGAGTTCAGCAGGCAGCTTCTTTAATCTCATGGCTTGGTTTTTGCTCTGATATATGAAGCCTTTTACAGCAGGGGTGGGCAATTAATTTTGCCCACATGAGAAACCTGAATTGTGTCATTTATATTTTACCATGTATAGTATTGACAGACAGACATCATTATTAGCATTATTGTTATACGAAGAATAATTGACGGCTGAACGTCTGGAAGCCATTCAAGTGAACGGAACGTATTATTATATTATAATAATTATTATTTTTGGGCTCTACAGGGAATGTTTCAAAGATCAAGCTGTCAACCGTGACCACTGATCTAAGGCAATACATTCTTTACATTCTTTTTTTTTTTTTATGCCTTTTGCCTTGGCACATCACTGGAAAACCTTCTTGCCTTTTTAAAAACATTCGCTAAAAGACAGAGCGCGCTTGCTCAGATTGAGTTCTTTTCTGTGCTGCATTATTCTCATATTTTGAATGGATTTCAGGTGATAAATAAAACCTGACATGGAGAAACTCTTTGCAGATACACCCCCTCTTTAATTTCATCATTGTATGTTTTGCAAATCGCTATCCGTGGGTCTTTCTCCGAGATATTGAAGTCAGTCCACTCTTATCCACATAACCGTGTGCTGGCTGCGCTTCTTATTGCGTCATTACAATTGTGTTTCTGCCGTGTTTTTTCGGCCGAAAATTTTCTGTGGCCGAATTTTTGGTGCATCCCTATAATTTATGATTGGCCTCACGAGGGCCGGACAGGGACGTACAAAGGGCCGGATGTGGCCTGTGGGCTGTAGTTTACACAGGTCTGTTTTGCAGTGAGGTGTGAGTCTTTCCATATCATGTCCAATCAGTGAAATGTTCCACAGGTAGACTCCTGTCAAGGTGTAGTAACATCTCAGCAATAACCATGAGACTTGGGAGGCACCTAAGTGGTTTTTTTTCAAGGATCTGAATATGTATGTATGTGATAGAATTCTGTTCTCAATTTGATATTATGTGGTACTGAGTGTAGATTAGTCATAATTTTGAAACAAAACGACAAATGAATGTGGAGAAGAAGCTGACCCACCTTAGATTTTGTGCTGATGTTGACAAATGCAACATAACCTGCCATATCCCAGATTCCAGAGGTGGATTGGAAGGTCACACGAACACATGTGTGTCCCATTACATTTAAATTGTTGAAAAAATATGTATCTCTACTACTATTTTTGTGATTTTACCATGTGACAGTGATCATTTCTTCCTATGATCCTTTTGTATGATCCCTAAATGCATGGGAATCATCCAGAACTATACCAAGTTAAGCCAAGATACAAAAAAGAAACAGAAAACTGAAATCTGGCAGTGGTGAGGTACAAGAGAAATAGAGACACGATAGCAACGACATTTAATGCTGTTTCACATCTTAACACATTTATCAGATTTATACCCTTTAATAAACATTTATTTTAATAATCATGAAATTTGCATAGCCAATCTGTGTCACTAATCACCACAAGAGCCACTTGTCATGGATGTGAACTGAAAGCATTTAATTAACATTACACTTCAAATGTTCTCTTAGATGCAGCATTTTAATTATTTTGTGCATATTTTGTACAGTTGCATTTACATTTACATTTACATTTGCGGCATTTAGCAGACGCCCTTATCCAGAGTGCTTTGAGTCTCTAGCAATGAATAAATCTACACTGGTACGCAAAATTACACACTTAATATAAATACAACTCTTGAATTCCACAAAGCAAACTTGGAAAGTGCTAATTTAGGTGTTTCAGGAAGATCTAGGTCTTTAATCGTCACTTGAAAATAGTCAGGGACTCCGTTGTACGGACAGCTAGGGGAAGTTCATTCCACCACCTTGGTGTCAGAACTGAGAAGAACCTTGAAGTATACTTACCTCTGATTCTGAGAGAAGGTGGTACCAATCAAATGCTGAAGGATCTCAGACAGCGTGGTGCAGTGCGAGATGTGATGAGGTCACTGAGGTAAGATGGCGCTGGTCCATTTTTGGCCTTGAAGGCAAGCATCAGTGTTTTGAATCTGACACGTGCAGCTACTGGAAGCCAGTGGAGGAACCAGAGCAGTGAGGTGGTGTGGGAGAACTTGGGCTGATTGAACACAAGCCATGCAGCTGTGTTTTGGATAATTAGCAGTAGATGAATAGCGTTCAGGGGAAGACCTGCCAGCAGAGAGTTGCAGTAGTCAAGTCTTGAAATGACAAGAGACTAAACAAGCACCTGGGCAGCCTGTATGGACAGAAATGGTTGAGTCCTTCGGATGTTGTAGAAAAGAAATCGAGAGAAATGAGCCGCATTAGCGACATGTGGGAAGAAGGACAGTTCATTGTCCATAGTTACCCCAAGGTTACGAGCAGTGGCTGAAGGGGGAGCAGAGAGTCATGAAGTGTTATTTGGAGATCTTGACCTGGAGATGAATCACGTGGGATGACCAGCAGTTCTGTTTTGCTTGGGTTGAGTTTTAGTTGGTAAGCACTCATCCATGAAGATATGTCTGTCAAGCATGCTGATATCCGAGTGGAGGCTGTGGTATCTGATGGAGGGAAAGAAAAGTTTATCTGTGTGTCATCTACATAGCCATGTGAGGATATGACTTCACCAATGGAGTGGGTATAGAGGGAGAAAAGGATAATGGATTGGAAAATGTTTACGAAGAAAGATGATATTTAAATCAGTAAATTAGATCCCTACAAGCATAACAGCATGGGGTTGATTTTCTCAAAAAAAAAAATAAATAAATAAATAAGTAAGGCTTCTCTGGCCATGTACAACAACCATTCAGTGAAGAAACCTTTTGCGGGGCCATGGCTATTTTCATTCCATTCTGGCCACTTGTGCACATACAAAATTTTCATTCTTATAACTGATGCCTTTTACAAGCTAAAGTGAGACAGTGTGAGCATCGTTGAGCAGGACTGGTGTGAGGTGAAGTAGAAATGAATTGGCACAACACTAAAACTGTTTTAATAAGCTGCTCAGAGGCTATAAAGAGCTTTATAAAGTTACTGTTTCAGAAACAGGAGAATGTTTGAGTTGAGTGTGAATGAGTGAAGAGGACAAACAGAATCTGGAAGATTGAGATCGGTTAAAGAGTGTGTATTAGAAATTATATACTAATAAATGAATAAAGTGAGTGTGTGTGTGTGTGTGTGTGTGTGTGTGTGTGTGTGTGTGTGTGTGTGTGTGCATGTGCACGTGCATGTGTGATGCATGCAGAAACATGCAATGAAAATGAATAGTCAGGAAAACAGGATACAAACACTGTATCACAAGTGAAAAATATTAACATTTTATAGCCTTTTGATAATTGTTTAAAGTTGAGACACAGTGTGATCTACATTTACTTCATGAATAACACTTGACAAAAAAGTCTTAGTCCACCTCTGAAAAAGCTTCTACATTTATTTACAGTTCAGCAGATATTCTGTATTTTGTATTGAAATGGTATTGCATATGTAAATAATGGTATGGGATTTAACATGGGTAACATTAAAATTGTATTTTACAGAAAGTCCTAAACCTGTGGTGAAAATACAGCCTGATACACACGTGTTCAGGAAAGAGAGAGTGACTTTCAGATGTGAATTTCAGAGTGAAGGAGACTCAGTGTGGATATACAACTGGTATAGGAATGATAAAATATTCTACCCACACCCAACAACAGAGGAGTTCATTATCAGCGCTATTACAGACACTTATAAAGGGAAATACACCTGCAGTGGGAGGAGACACAGTGACCATCAGATCTCAAAGAGAAGTGATCCTGTTACTCTCACTGTATCAGGTGAGTTTGTGATTTTGCCATTTTCTTTGTTATTTTCACACACAATATGTTATAGAAATGTGAGATTTGTGCAGATAATTTAAATGAGCTACACTGAATCTGAGTCTCATTATAACATTACAGTTTCCTCCTGTCTGTTTAGTTTTCATTGTTCTGTCTTAAAGCCTCACATTTCCTTGATACTGAACAAGACAGGATTCATCAAAAAGTGTTATCTAAATGGTGTAATGTCAATTTGCATTTAATGATGTTTTAAATTATTAGAAAATTATTGATATTTATGAGAAACATGTTTTTCACCTAATAGTCAGACTGATCCTGCTGTCATGATCTTAGTTTTGTAGTTCGTACTGTCAAGTTTCACTGTTGTACCTTCACAGTAAAGATCTGTAACTTGAGTGAACATGAGTGAAGAGTGCTTTTAAATAGGTATTGATGAATGGAGTTAGTAATGCAGGTTGCAAAACATAATTTACCCTATTTATCATGCAAACATGAACTAGATCACACAAGAGTCTGTAAAACACATCAGCTGTACCAAAGAGCCCTAAGTTCATTAACTGGAGTTATTTATTTTCAATATTCAGACTGATCCTGCTGTCATGATCTTAGTTTCGTAGTTCGTACTGTCAAGTTTCACTGTTTTACCTTCACAGAAAAGATCTGTAACTTGAGTGAACATGAGGGAAAAGAGCTTTTAAATAGGTATTGATGAATGCAGTTAGTGCAGGTTGCAAAACATATTTTACCCCATTTATCATGCAAACAAGAACTAGAACACATCTCAGTCCAACACAGAGTCTGTAAAACACATCAGCTGTACCAAAGAGCCCTAAGTTATTTATATTCATAATTTACCATGTCAAGTTTAACCAAGCAACACAGACCAGCACTTATACAGTAGAGTTTTTATAGCATCAAATATTTCAACAATTTGACCAACAAATGTCTCAAGGGAATAAAATAACAAAAACATTTATTTTTCTTTTTTAAGTTAAAAAAATATATTATTTATGTTGCTTATAAACATGTTATAGACTGTAATAAAATAAGCATAAAGTAAGTGCATTTACAGATGTTTGATTTTATAATTTGTAAGATTTATAAACATTACAATTATATATAAAAAATACAAGTATTTTAGAACACCAGTGTTTATTTGTAACAGTCTTAAATTTAATGGAAATGCAATAAAAAGGTAGACTGTGAAAAAGGTAGACTGTGAAATATAGACTGTTACTCAGACTCCCAATGTAGTGCACTGCGTTTATATCATTTTAATGATCTTCTTTGAGGTGGAAAGAAAACACACTGTTATTGCTTGGTAAAGCAATATAATGTAATAGTGTTTTTAAAAGACCATTTCAAAACATTCCCAATATCTCTTCTAATAAAGATATGTGTATTTTGGCATCTTGTGTTCCATTTAATATTTACTTTATATTTTAATATAAAATGCATTTGTTCATAAAAGAGAGATATTTGAAAAATGAAACACAGGGTGCAAAAATAAAAGCAGCTCTGATTTCTTTATAATTTTATATCAACAGAAAAACCCACACTGACTGTGAGTGTGAAACCTCAGCGCTCCATCTACACTGGAGACAGAGTTACTCTGAACTGTAATCTGCAGTCTACTGGATGGAGCTTTTCCTGGTATAAAGGTTACTGGAAATCACCTGAAACCCAAAATAACAACCCACTCAGTGTGAGAATCTCTAATGTAGGAAAAACAACATACTACTGCAAAGCACTCAGGGGAAACTACGAGTCAGAGTTCAGTGCTGCAGCTACAGTTACAGTTAAAGGTACGTCATGTTTTCTACATTTCAAATCTCTGAAAAAATAATAATTTGATAATTATTGGAATTGTGCAATTACATCATATACTTAATTAATGTTTAGATATACTGATGTATTTATTATCTTTTTATAGCGAGACCAAAGCCTGTAGTAATAATACAGCCAGCTGTGAATGTGTTCATTGGGGAAACTGTCACTCTCACATGTGACATACAGACTGGAGGATCCTGGAAGTATCACTGGAATAGAAGTAAAGAAGAAATCAGTGATGCTGCAGGAGAGAAGACCTACACAATCACTGATGTTAAAGACTCTAATAAAGGTCCTTATAGGTGTAAAGGAACTCAATCATCAGACCCAAAATACACACAGAGCAGTAATGCAGTTACACTGACTGTAGCAGGTGAGTGTGTTTTATATCACATATTGTCATTTCCATTTTTAAAGTGTTTACATGAATTTTTTTTTTACACGTGACAGAGAATTTTTATCACAGGCCACTACAGCATTTCAGCTCAATAAAATATTCAATTATCCTACATGCACACACATACACACACACACACACACACACACACACACACACACACACACACACACACACCTATTGCCTTGCCATTTTCTCTTCTCTATTAAGTTACACTATATAATATTTTCTATCCTGTTTTATAAAATTTTAATTAAACATTTCCACCATAATTTAGAAAATGGACACACTACCTAATATAATTGATGTTTAGGCAAAACACAAAGGTTTGTGTACATGTGTGTGGTGTTAAAAAAGGGATGTGTATGGCAGAGCTGTTGTTTCTAGTATTTTATTTATTTCTTTGTATTTTTTTATTTTTCTTGTCAGTTTAATTAATTGATAGTCAGTTATTCCTTGTGTGAGTGTGAATCTTTTACCTTTAGTTTCGCTAAGACTCATTGTTTCTACAGATCAGTAGTCAAGAAATTAGGATATCAAACACAGTTATTCAGAAATAAATCAGTAAAAAAGAAGTTGAATATATTATGCTGCACACAAATAACTGGCGCATTTTGTGTCATTTTGTGTCGGTATAAAATTCTGGTTCGTGATCTGCATATTTGATTTGGCACGTTTTACCCTCCCCATTTATCCGGGCTTGGGACCTGCACTAAGAGTGCACTGGCTTATGCAACCCTAATGGCTGGGTTATAAGTTGAAGAGTAAATATAGATGTGTTAATTTGCTCATTTCATGTTTGTTACAGTAAATTTGCTATTGTAAATTTGATGCTGCCATTTTTATTGAACATCTTTATAGCACACTGACTACATCAAACATGTTACTGTTCTGTATGTCTGTTTCATGTGTTCACATTCATGAGTAACAATTTGCATCACCATGATTACTTACCTTCCAGATGACTATATGCAGAGAGGGAACTTTTCAGCCATGAAAAGGGTTCACACTGTTGCCTTGATGGACTTTAAATTAAAAAATTTTAAACTTGCGTCCACTTTCTCCCTTTATTATGTGACACATTTATATGGTCATTTTTTGGTCATAACTACATGATGTTTTATTTGTTAATTTATTGTTTTGTATTGACTCACCTACTGACTTCTAGACCATGTGAAGACTGGCATAAGGCTGTGTTCTGATAGAGATGTACTTAGAGCCATGTGCACCATTTTAGAGATAAATGTTTTAGTGAGAATTATGGAATGTGGAGTTTCTGTGCTGTGGAATGTTTGGAATCATAGCAAGTCTTCTCCCTGAGACAAAACTATATAACATATGCTGCTTCATCAGAACTACATTTAAGCTACACATATGTACTGTAATTACAGGATGCAATATGCTGTGTGGTATTTTCACACATTCCAAACATAATGAAGGATTTGATGGTTTTAATATGAATACGGTAGACTGACATGTACAGACTGTTGTTGTTTGTCTCACTTTTTCCTAAATAACTAATAAATAACCAAAATATTTTATTCTTTATATTTTAAAATGTTATAAAGACAACAGACACATAATTACACAGCAGTGTTTCATTATTGGGGAAAAGCTACAGTAATCCCTCGCCACATCGCAGCTCAGCTTTTACGGTCTCACTGTAAAGCAGTTTTTTCGCTGTAGGATTATGCGGTATAGTGGTAGTATTGTTAAGAGTTATTTTAATTGTTTTTGCAGTAAAATTAGCATTTTCTAGCCTAAAAGATAAAAAAATATATAAAAAATATATACAAATATCCACTGGTGAGTACCCATATAAAGTTTTTTAATATGAATATTATTAAAATTAGAATATTGAAAGTGTTGAAGGGCAGAGGAAAGGTTTATACGAGTGTGGGGACGGTTTATTAAGCCTTAAGATATACATAAGATACTTAAGATGTACTGTACTGTATACATATTAGGTTGTAACTTCATCTATCATGGATTTTCGCCTATCTGGTCTGGAATGTAACCCTCGCGATGGGAGAGTGATCACTGTATTTCAAACTCTAAACTTCTGTTACTTTTTTTTTCTTGCAGGAAAACCCAAACCTGTCCTCACATCAAACCTTAAAGAAGTCCTGACAGGAAACTCAGTGACTCTGTACTGCACACTGAATCTGCAGTCTGAAGGATGGAAGTTTTACTGGAGCAAACACACACAGAGCCCTGATACTGATACTGAGAGTAAAGAAAATCACCACTCAATCAGACCAGTTAGAGTCTCTGATGGAGGTCAGTACTGGTGCAGAGCTGGAAGAGGAAACCCAGTTTACTACACACAGTACAGTGATGCACTTTCACTAAAAGTTACTGGTGAGTAAGAGACTTTCTGTTAAGTGATTCTGCACAACACTAAACACATAAATAACATGTGAGCAGAGTCACAGTATAGTAATATTTATACACCTATATAAAGAGAACTCTTATGTAAGTGATGTTGTTATTGAGGATAAAGGGACAGTGTGAGCACGACTGAGCAGCACTTATGTGAGGTGAAATGGAAACCAAGTGAGTGCGAGTGTAAAAAGACTGAGGTTCCAGTTAGAGAAAGTGTGTGTGCATGCATGTATGTGTGTGTATACAGACGTGATGAGAAAGAATGTGTAGATCAGAATTATGGATTCATACAGGGAGTGCAGAATTATTAGGCAAATGAGTATTTTGACCACATCATCCTCGTTATGCATGTTGTCTTACTCCAAGCTGTATAGGCTGGAAAGCCTACTACCAATTAAGCATATTAGGTGATGTGCATCTCTGTAATGAGAAGGGGTGTGGTCTAATGACATCAACACCCTATATCAGGTGTGCATAATAATTAGGCAACTTCCTTTCCTTTGGCAAAATGGGTCAAAAGAAGAACTTGACAGGCTCAGAAAAGTCAAAAATAGTGAGATATATTGCAGAGGGATGCAGCAGTCTTAAAATAGCCAAGCTTCTGAAGCGTGATCATCGAACAATCAAGCGTTTCATTCAAAATAGTCAACAGGGTCGCAAGAAGCGTGTGGAAAAACCAAGGCGCAAAATAACTGCCCGTGAACTGAGAAAAGTCAAGCGTGCAGCTGCCAAGATGCCACTTGCCACCAGTTTGGCCATATTTCAGAGCTGCAACATCACTGGAGTGCCCAAAAGCACAAGGTGTGCAATACTCAGAGACATGGCCAAGGTAAGAAAGGCAGAAAGTCGACCACCACTGAACAAGACACACAAGCTGAAACGTCAAGACTGGGCCAAGAAATATCTCAAGACTGATTTTTCTAAGGTTTTATGGACTGATGAAATGAGAGTGAGTCTTGATGGGCCAGATGGATGGGCCCGTGGCTGGATTGGTAAAGGGCAGAGAGCTCCAGTCCGACTCAGACACCAGCAAGGTGGAGGTGGAGTACTGGTTTGGGCTGGTATCATCAAAGATGAGCTTGTGGGGCCTTTTCGGGTTGAGGATGGAGTCAAGCTGAACTCCCAGTCCTACTGCCAGTTTCTGGAAGACACCTTCTTCAAGCAGTGGTACAGGAAGAAGTCTGCATCCTTCAAGAAAAACATGATTTTCATGCAGGACAATGCTCCATCACACACATCCAAGTACTCCACAGCGTGGCTGGCAAGAAAGGGTATAAAAGAAGAAAATCTAATGATATGGCCTCCTTGTTCACCTGATCTGAACCCCATTGAGAACCTGTGGTCCATCATCAAATGTGCGATTTACAAGGAGGGAAAACAGTACACCTCTCTGAACAGTGTCTGGGAGGCTGTGGTTGCTGCTGCACGCAATGTTGATGGTGAACAGATCAAAACACCGACAGAATCCATGGATGGCAGGCTTTTGAGTGTCCTTGCAAAGAAAGGTGGCTATATTGGTCACTGATTTGTTTTTGTTTGGTTTTTGAATGTCAGAAATGTATATTTGTGAATGTTGAGATGTTATATTGGTTTCACTGGTAAAAATAAATAATTGAAATGGGTATAAATTTGTTTTTTGTTAAGTTGCCTAATAATTATGCACAGTAATAGTCACCTGCACACACAGATATCCCCCTAAAATAGCTAAAACTAAAAACTACTTCCAAAAATATTCAGCTTTGATATTAATGAGTTTTTTGTGTTCATTGAGAACATGGTTGTTGTTCAAATTAAATCCTCAAATAAAATTAATCCTCAAAAATACAACTTGCCTAATAATTCTGCACTCCCTGTATATTAAAAATATACCATAAAACAAATATTTTCTATAGAGCAATTAAAATGATCTTTCCTGCCATATTTCTAATATAAAGTTTAAAGATAATAGAAAGATGAGAACTTGCTATGATTTATGATACTAGTTGCCATTATAGTGTATTTTTCATTTTGACATCCTTTTGTACCCCCGAGTCACTGTATCAGTGTAAACAG
>MU559653.1:5046739-5071025 GCA_024362625.1 Silurus asotus | reverse complement strand
TTTTTTTTTTTTTTTTTTTTTTTTTTTTTTTTACAAGAATCAAAGTTGATCCTGAAAACTTAATTAATGTTGTAATAAATCTGCTGGAGTCTTCTCTTTGCTTAGGTGGTGTCTGTGTCGTTAGCACATTTATTTGTGTGGGCGGCTGTAGGTTTCCCTTTTTTGATAGTTTTTGTTGTCCTCTAGGGTTACTAATAGAATTGGGGCTCGACTTGTGTGTTGGGTATGTGTTTGTGTTTGAGTGTCGGATGCGCGCGCACAGGGGTGGGGGGATGTGGACCCCCCTGGCTTCACAGGTCCTGTTTACATTTTTGTATATGTGATTGTTGATTTTTCAATTAAAAGCATTAAAACACACAAAAAAAACATATGGACCTGGAAGAGGGGGATTTCCTATATCTAGATAGATCGTGTTCAAAACATTCTGATGTGTATTTATGTGGATTTGCAGTTGTAAGTTTACCTGATGAAATAGTTTAAACTAAACATCATACACATCTGCACAAGTTGCTGAGTTGGTCGCACTTACAAGAGCATGTCAGTTGTCTAAAGGTAAAGTAGTGAATATATACACTGATTCTAAGTATGCTTATGATGTTGTGCATGTTTTTGCCTAAACACGGAAGCAAAGTTGAAAGTTAAAACATCTGATGGGAAGAACATAGCACATTTTAATCTTATAAGCGACCTTTTAAATGCTGTTCAACTCCCTGCCAAAGTGGCCATAGTTAAGCTTAAAGGACATGCCACAGGTGATTCAGAGGAAATTCGGGGAAACACGTTAGCGGATAAAGTAGCTAAGGAAGCAGCAAAACAACCAGTAGATTTGGACACTGTACATACAAATCCTGAGATCCTGATGATGGCACATATCTCCAATATACTGGATATTGACCAAAAAAATACTTCAGAGTCAGTCTACTGAGGAGGACATAAAGTATTGGACTTCTAAACAATCAGCAACAATCAGATTCTCCTGGTATCATTAGAGATGGAAAAATGGCACTGCCTAAACTAGCTTTAATAGTGTTGGTGAAGCATTACCATGGGATGTCAAACATTAGCATAGCTAAAGTCACACAGGCTATAAACCCATCCTACTGTATTGCTGATGTAGCTAAAACAACAAAGCTAATGTTAGATTCATGTTTGACTTGTGCCAAAACTAACATACATTGACCTGTAGGACATGATGCGCTTACTTTTCCTGAGCAACCGTTCCAACACCTACAGATAGTTTTCACACATATGCCACATGTAGGAAAGGCGCAATGGCATTTCCTCCTTAGGTAACCTGGAAGTAAAGGTGGACGACTATGTTTCTGCCCTGGTTAAAAAATGCAATTCTATTAGTGCTGATGTCTTACTAAATCTTCTTCTGCCCAGAGAAAACCCAACACACCATTTTTTGCCTAATCAGCATGTCCTGATACGAAGTCGGAAGCCTACCAAGGTGGGTAAACCGAAGTATCGGGGTCCAGTGACCGTTCTAGCTGTAACCAGAACTGAAGTTCTGACTGATTATCAGCCACAGTGAATACACACAAGCAGGATCAAAACAGTACCCCCTTAATCTCTGCACTACTTGGTTTGTTGGCCTAAGAAGCCCGCCTAACTGAGTATTCAGGGCGGAAATATGTGAGAGCCCACGGAAAGATCCTTGTATAGTAGAAAGGGGGCCATTTTATATTCATAACATTCTATAACAATATGTGCATCGTTGTAATTACACTCCAATTTGTCCTTATTCTCTTTGATCACATCATTCACAGAGAAGAAACTGCTATGTATACCTGATAATACTGCTCAAAGACATATTGAACAAGTAAAAAACAATTGTCTCACAATGTCCTGGAGAACGTGAAATAACTTCTGACAGCGGTTTTTGAGAAGATTAGGAAATTATTTCATGAGTGTTGAACAGTACTTTGTTTTAGGATTGATTCTTGTATTGATTGTTGAAATTGTACTTTGTATGTTGCCATGTTTGATGACGATGGTAAGACAGGCAATACAGGCCTCAATTGGAGTGGTAATGATTAAGGATTATATGCATGTAGTGACGGAATGAAATTAAATCTGTTGTTTTTGTTTTGTCTTTATCTTTTCATTTGCAGTTTATATCACTGATCCTGTTCCCAGAAAAGAACATCCTATTTTATTGGTGTATGATGCTGAATCTATAAATGATTTAAAGTGGCCATTGCTAGTGTTACGATGAGTCTCATTTGCATTTACATTTGCAGCATTTAGCAGAAGCCCTCATCCAGAATGACATACAAAAGTGCTTTGAGTCTCACTGGTACGCAAGATTACAAACTTAACACTCACACATTTCTCACACTGGTTCACACGCATTCCTTTGTCTGTTCAGTGTCTATAGAATATTTACGATGTTAGTACTTTGGACATATATTTTATTTCATAGGCTTTGTACATATATACAATGTGTACATATATCCTTGTCTGTTGCATGCAATAAACCGAAGAAAAACATTGCTCCATTCTGTGTGCTGTGTGATTCTTCCCTGATATCAGAAAAGGCACCACGTTTGTATGGAAAACCTCTCCAAGCAGTAAGTTTGGGCATGATAAAAACCTAACAAAAGTTATGTTATGACAAACAATGGTTTGAAACAAATATGACTTTCCTTTATAAAAAAAAAAAAAAAATAGTTTCTAATTCATATTACATATTACGTCATATTCATAACCATAATTTCATAAAAAAAAACTAACTTTTTCATAAAAATGAGTTATTGTGACAATGTGAAATTTTTTTTAACATAATTTCATTAAAAACCAATAAAAAGTGCAATTTGTAAACAAAAAACTTTCACGTGACCAACCATTGTTTGACAAAATTATGTTGTTTTACATATATATGCAAAAATTAGTAAAATTTTAATATTTATATACAAAAGAATATTTTAATGGAAAACCATTGAAAAAAAGTGCAATCATTGAAAGAATTTTTTTTTATAATAACCATGCTTGGCAAAAATATTACTTTTTTATATGAATATGAAATAAATTGGTCAAGTATGAATTTTAATATATAAAGAAATAATAATAATATCCATGTTTAGCAAAAATATGACTGTTTAAATATGAATACGAAATAATTTGGTTAAATATGAATTTTTATATACAATGCGATAATGTAAGGAAAAACTGTTTAAAAAAGTGAAATAATTTAATAAAGATTCGTGATATGACAAATCAAGTTTTTAAAATCTATTGTGAAAAAATATGACTTCATATTCATTAGCACAATTTAACTAAAACCCATTAAAAGTGCAAAAAGTCTACGTAAAACATGATTGACAAACAATGGTTTAAAACTAATGAAATTTTTAAATAAAAGATGGATTGTTTTTATTAAAATATATAATTTCCCATTCATAATCATAATTTCATAAAAACACGTGCCATATGTGAATCAAAAGTGAGCATGCAAATCATGTTTTGACAAATAAGATGACATTTTCATTAAAAATGTGATAGTTAAAATGAAAATATACATTTGACATGAAGAATCATGGTTTGAGCAAAAAAATACCGTTTTTTATATATATATATATATAATCAATTGCCGAAATATTGTGTTTTTACAAGTTATTGTGACAATAAGAATAGAATTTTCATAATTTCCCATATGAATCGTGTAAAAATGTGAATGAAAAAGATTTCATGAAATACCATGTTTTGACATAAATATGACTTTTCTCATATAAAAATGAAATTAATTGGTGAATTCATTTTTTTATTTTAAAAGGAATATTTTCATGAAAAACGTGCAAAATTCAATTAAAACACCTTGATCATAAAAATTTGATATTGTAAAAACATAAATTATATGTTAATGGAAAACTTAAAAAGTGCCATAAGTGAATGCAAAACAATAAAGTGACTATATAAATCAAGTTTTTACAAAAATATTACTTTTTTTTATTAAAAATGTGATCGTTATTGTAAAAATATACATTTTCTTACTCATAAGCATCATTTAATAAAAAAGGTTTAAAAAGTGCAATATGTAAGCAGAAAACTTATATTAAGAAACATGGGCTGAAAAAAATATAATTAAAAAAAATATATGAAATTAATTGGTAAAAATTACCTTTTCATATTCATCCAAATAATTTCATGAAAAAGTGCATGAATTCAATAAAAACGTGATATGACAAATCAAGTTTTTACAACTCATTTAGAAATTATGATTTTTTTATATTCATAAGCATCATTTAACTAAAAACTGCTCTAGGTACAACAATTCAATGCAACAAGTGTTGACAACAATGGTTTGAACAAAATAAGACTTTATTTTATAAAAAAAATCAAATTATTACAAAATTACATATCATATTCATAACCATAATTTCATCAAAATATTTTTAACATTTTTATGCAAATATTATTGTGAAAATATGAATTTTTATATTCATAAGCATCATTTAACTAAAAAAACATTAAAAGTGCAAAAATTCAAAAACAATGGATTAAATTTTTTATTTTTTTTTAAATACAAAATGTATTGTTTTTTTATTAAAATATAAAATTTCATGGTAATGCTAATAATTTGTTCTGTATATTTTTTATAAAAAATATGATTTATTGTAAAACTATGACTTTTCATATACATTAGCATAATTTCATTAAAAACGATTTAATAATTGCACTATGATGTTTTTTCATAAAAATAGTAATTGTAAAAATATTCATATTCATATTCATAAGCACAATTACATGAAAACGTTAAAAAGTGCAATCCGAGAACGAAAAACTTGGTGACAAACCATGGTTTGACAAAAATATGACTTTTTACATAACAAAATATGAAAGTCATTATGAAAATATTATATATGTTCACAAAAAAACATTTAAAAAATTGCCATTAAGAAGCAAAAAACTAAAAAGTGACCATACAAATCATAATTTGACAAAAATGTCATTTTGATAAAAAAAAATTGATAAATTACTGGTTACTATAAAAAACCGTTAAAAAGTGCATAAATTTAATGAAAGCCGTGAAATGACAAATCAAGTTTTAAGTTATTGTTAAAATAAAGTCATGTTTATTTGAAAAAAAAATTCCATGTTTTGACATTCATATGACTTTTCTCATATGAATAAATAAATTAATTGGTAAAATATTAATTTTTATATTGAAAGAAAAATTTTATGAAAAACTTTATAACAATAGTTTCAATAATAATTGAAATAACAATAATTTCATTAAAAGCTTTTTTTGAAAAAATTATGACATTTTTTCATTAAAACAATGTAGTGTTTTTTTAGGGGTTTAGCGGAAAGCGTTTTTTCGAACCAAGGAAAAATGCACAAACAGCTTTCGCTTGCCCATCATAATTTTACATGTTTATGATGAGATATGTTATAACAAAACATTTTATGACCAAATTATGACATTTTTTCATTAAAAAATTTAGTTATTTTAAAAATATTAGTTTTCATATTAATAATCAAAATTTCATAAAAATTGTTAAAAACTGCAAAAAAGTAAATGGAAATTGATTAGAAAGTCAAAATGAATCAAAACCAAAACAACAGCACATATTTGGCAAAGCCTTGTACGTGTTGTAAAGAATGCGTTTCATAGACACTGAAAGTGCGATTCCACAATCGAATTTGCACTTACAACATTAATTAAAAAAGGTAAATATATAAGCATCATTTCACAATAAATCGTTAAAACAGTTTTTATTATAAACTATGTTTTGACATAAATATGACATTTCATATAATTATGAAATTAATTTGTAAAATATGATTTTTCATATTCAAAATAATAATCTTTCAAAAATTCGATGAAAAATGTGATATTACAATTCAAGATTTTACAAGATATGGTGAAATTATGACATCATTTAACTTAACAGTTTTTTTTGTTTATAAAAAAATCACATTTCATAATTATAACCATAATTTTATTTAACAAAAATCGTTAACTTTTTTATAAAAATATGTTCATCAATCTTCATTAGCATAATTTCATTAAAACCCATTAAAAAGTGCAATATGTAGCGAGAAACCTACATGAAAAGAAACCATGGTTGGAGCGAAAAATGAATATTTGTTTAATACAAAATATTATATTAATTGGTAAAATATAAATTCTTACATCATCAGAATAATAATTAAAAACTGTTAAGTGCAAAATTCAATAAAAAAAACTTGCAATGACAAAACAAGTTTTTACAAGTTAGTGTCAAATTTTGTGTTTTCATATTCACAAGCATCAGTTTGAACAAAAACCGTTGAAAGTGCAAATATTCATCGCAAAAAGTCATATGACAAACAATGTTTTGATACAAATCTGACTTTCTTTTATTAAACAATTTTTTGTTTTTATGAAAAATATTACATTTCATATTCAGTTCCATAATTTCATTAAAAAAAGTAAAATTTTCATAAAAATGTTAATTTTCATATTATTTTTCATAAACGAAAAACTTTCACATGGCAAACCATGGTTTGACAAGATTACCGCATTTCACATAAATATGCAATTGATTAGTAAAATATAAATTGTCTTATTCAGAAGCATATTTTCATGGAAAACCGTTGAAAAAAAGTGCATTCATAACCATGCGTGGCAAAAATATGACTTTTTTCATTAAAAATGTGATAGTTAACATGAAAATATAAATTTTTATATTCATAAGCATCATTTATTGGAAAAAAGTGCATTATGTAAGTGAAAAACTTAGGAAAAAAGGTCTTCCGAATTATGCTTAAACACTTCACCTTCATTTGCACAAACGTGGTGGTAGGGCTGCGGGGCTTCTAGCCCAGGAACACAGTGACAGATTTCGCCCTGTTGCATAACTTTCCATATCTTTACATAACACAAGGGTTGCCCTCATGCTTGCATGCAGTGGCTGCTGCGGCTCTGATCGTCTGGGATGCTGAGAAAACGGTGCTGTCACATCCTTTGATACGGTACTCCTCACATCAGGTAACAGCTATTTTACATAACCTTAACACACCTCAAGATATGACAGCACGACGTAGATCTGGTTATGAAATCATGCTCTTGGCAACAGAAAACACAACCATTAAGCCGTCTTCACAGCCGCATTCAGTTGTAGTAGTCTGCTAGACTTTATTGACTGCGATGCTGTTGACTTAAACACATTAAACAAGAGACCTTTTGTAGGCCAGATCGTTTAGATATGGACCTGGAAGGGGCGCTGTCGAGGTTGTCATGGAGTAGGACGTGGTGTTAGGGGGCTCCAGTGGATTATTGTTATAATTGTTATTATTTCGAGCTTTTCACTTTTGTTTTTGCTCTCAATCCCTCGGTTTACCCTCGTTGTTAGACTCTAGAGTTAATTATGATGTCTGGTAAAACTACTAAGACCCGTTGCACTCAGTCGCAGGTGCGGCCTGCTGCAACAGTTGCAGTCTCGACTTCTCGTGATTCACCTCCGTGTGAAGGGCCCATTGTTCCACAGGCAGCTTCTAAGGCTGATAATGACTCATTGAAGGCAGAGCAGCTGTCCTCTCCGAGGTCCGAAATCACAGAGGTTTTTAAGGCTGAGCTACGTGCATTGGAATGTACATTGGGAACAGATTTACTGAAAATAAAGTCGGAGCTGCAGGCGGCGAAGACGCAGCTGTCCAGCGATAAAGCTGCGAATGAGGCTGCGGTGCCGGAACTAAAGGGCACCGTGGTTGAAATGGAGCGCTCACTTTCAGTGTGCACCGATGATATCGCTATAATGCAACGTGATATACAACCTCTTACTGCTGAGTTCAATAGGCCAGAGACGAAGATCTGGAAGCTAGATCACGGCGCGCTAATGTCGGATAATCGGTGTTACTGAGGGTCCCAATAGCTCCACTATCGCGAGTGTTGCCGTGCTGTCATGGGAGGCACTGAGTCTGGAGAAGGAGCCGGTTCCGGACAGGTCACATCGCACTCTACAGCCTATACCAAAGCCTGGTGAATGACCGCGAGCTATTGTGGCCAGATTTCACTATCACAGCAAATGTCTTAATGCCTTACCATCGAACTGCAGCGAATTTAGTTGAAGGCATGAACATTTCTATCTTTCCCGACCATATGGTAAAAACCGCAAAAGCACGGGCTGCCTTTAACTAGGTGCGGCGACAGCTCCATGGCATTGAAGGCGTGCGGTACGGGTTGTTTTATCCAGCGCGGTTACGTATTACAAACAATGGTGTGGGGAAAGATTTTCTTTCACCTGACGAAGCCAGCAAGTATATAAAAACTATCCAAAAAAGTCTAAAGAATGAACATATTTTTTGTCGCTGTTGGACGCGATGGTTACTCCTTGTTTTCATATCACTGCACTGTTCACATACTCCACGTGGTAATGCTGGTGTCTAACTTTACGCACTTTGTGTGTTGTGTTGTGTTGTTTTTTTTTCTTTTTCTTTTTTTTTCTTTTTTCTTTTTTACAAGAATCAAAGTTGATCCTGAAAACTTAATGTTTGTTCGATTTATGTTGGGAATTTATTTTCATCTAGAAACATTGTTTATTGGTTTATGTAGACTGGGGATGAGTAGCCGTGAACTAGATATATTTGTGCATAATTTATGTTGTAATAAATCTGCTGGAGTTTTCTCTTTGCTTAGGTGGTGTCTGTGTCGTTAGCACATTTATTTGTGTGGGCGGCTGTAGGTTTCCCTTTTTTGATAGTTCTTGTTGCTGTCCTCTAGGGTTACTGATAGAATTGGGGCTCGACTTGTGTGTTGGGTATGTGTTTGTGTTTGAGTGTCAGGATGCGCGCGCACAGGGGTGGGGGGATGTGGACCCCCTGGCTTCACAGGTCCTGTTTTCATTTTTTTTGTGTGTAGTTGTTTTTGGATGAATGCCTGACACTAATACCGACCTACATTTAGCTGGCAGTGGTACACCTGTCCGGTTCCTTAGCTGGAATGTTAGGGGTATGGGTAATCTTATTGAACGGTCTGTAGGGTTTTTACCCACTTGAAACGCTTACGTGCCGACATTGTATTTTTACAGGAAACACACCTCAGAGTAAAGATCATTGTAGGCTTCACCGTCCTTGGGTGGGTCAAACTTTCCACTCCAATTTCAATTCTTAGGCAATCCTAGTAAACAGAAGCATACGGTTTTCACCTACCTTAGTAATTGCAGATAGGAACGGCTGATATGTCATTGTGGCTGGTACGTTGATACAGACCAAGGTTTTGCTGGTTAATATTTACGCTCCAAACCTTCCTGATCCTGATTTTGCAAATAGGTTACTGAGCAGTCTTCCCTTTATAAATACCCATTTGATCATTTTTGGTGGTGATTTGAATTGTGTTTTGAACCCTGTTTTGGATCATTCTAGTTCTCGTGCTGTATCCCAATCTGCAATGTCTAAATCGTTCTCCGATTTCGTGTCACAAAATGGCGTGGTAGACCCATGGTGATGTCACAATCCCGGGATAAAAAAATTCAAGTTTTTCTCCTCTGTGCGTCATTCATATTCCAGAATTGATTTTTTATTTTTGTGATAGCCATCTTTATCACGCCATTGTATCTACAAATTTTTTGGGCATTGTGATCTCTGATCATGCCCCTCTAGTGTTGGATATCCAATTCTTAACACAATCTCCTTGGCGGTTTAATTACCATCTCCTAGCAGACATAGATTTCTGTTAATCTATTTCTAAAGCTATTGATGAATTCTTGTTGTTTAATCGTCATGACTCTACTCCATGCTCATTATTATGGGATACTCTGAAAGCCTATCTCAGGGGGTAATATGTTTGGTACTCTGCTTTCATATATCGGAAGCACAGAGCTAAACTCAGTGAAATTCCATCGGCCAACTCGATCAGAGCTACGCGTCCAACCCTTTTTCAGAGCTATACAAAGAATGTGTTGAGTTGCAAGCAGAATTCGATCTCCTCTCCACTAAAGAAACTGAAAGCATGCTACTACAAACTCATGGATCGTATTATGAATACGATAAAAAACCAAGTTCATCAGCTAATACGGCAGGCTGCATCACGCCTAATACTCTTTTATATGATTAATAATGACTCAAATGTTTCCGTTACCGATCCCATAGAGATCAATGCAGTATTTAAGTCATTTTACTCTGCTCTTTATAAATCTGAATGCCTTACTGATAATAAGAGACTGGGTGATTTTCTTCAAAGTGTCGATTTTCCTGTTATTGATACGGTCTCTGTAAGGGACTTGGACTCTCCACTATCTCTTGACAAAGTCAGAGCTTTGATAAAGGCAATGCATTCTTATAAAGCCCCCAGGCCCAGATAGTCTTTCAGTTGAGTTTTTAAAAAAGTTTATCAATAAATTGTCACCGCTGCTCCTTGGTGTGTTCAGTGAATCTCTGGATCAGGGCGTGCTAACGCCTACTTTCAATCAAGCCTCAATAGCCCTTCTTTTCAATATAATTTACTCTAAGCAGTCATCTCCTTTCCCTAAGGTTGTAGTCTCATTGGATGCTGAGAAAGCGTTTGATAGAGTCGAATGGGAGTACCTGTTTGCAATATTAAAGAAATTTGGGTTTGGTGATATATTTGTCTCCTGGATCTGCCTCCTTTATAAATCCCCACAAGCCAGTGTTCGTACAAATAATATTAGCTCTGATTATTTCCCAGCAGGGGTGCCGACTGTCATCACTGCTATTCATCCTTACCATTGAGCCATTATCCATTAAACTTAAATCCTCATTAGCCTTTAAAGGTACAACTCGAAAGGGGGCGGAATATAAGGTATCTTATATGCTGATGATTTGTTGCTATATGTTACAAATGCTGCAGCCTCTGTTGCTGTCATATTATCTATCGTGGATGATTTGGGCTATTTCTAGGGATACAAACTGAATTTTCAGTTTCAGAGTGAGTGTTATCCAGTAAACAATACCTATCTACAACTCCTGAATCTGCCATTTAAATTCAACTGTTCCTTACCCAAACTTTTTCATGCCTTCCTTGATCCGCTTATTACAGACATGAAATCGGATTTTCAGAGGCAGAGCAGTCTACCTCTTTCTTTAACAGGAAAAATCAATGCAGTTAAAATGAACGTTCTGCTAAAATTTCTTTATTTTTTTTTAATCTTTTCCACTATTTTTACCCAAGTATTTTTTGATTCTTTAAATAGAATGATTAATTCTGTTTTATTTTGGGTGAAAAACTGCCCAGAATCCGTAAGACTCTATTGCAGAGATGTAGGCTCAGTGGTGGGGCTGCTTTGCCCAAATTTTCAAATATACTACTGGGCTGCACATATCCAAAACCTAAACTTCTGGACCAATTCAACTGAATCCACTAACTGCAATCTAGAGCTACTGTCTTGTAGATCAGTCTCTGTATCTGCTCTGCTTTGCTCACCCCTTCCGATCAAACCATCTCGATATACTGACAATCCAGTCGTACTGAACACACTTAAGATATGGTTTCAGTTTAGGCATCACTTTAAATGTAGGGCTCTATCTATTAAGCACTGGGTCCCTTGAACAAAAGGGACCAAGTAACTTTATAATTTGTACGAAGATGGCATCTTTAGAAGTTTCCCCAGCCTGTCCTTGGAGTATGGGCTGCCTAGAGCAAATTTCTTTCGATATCTCCAAGTCCTCAGCTTTGTATCTAAATGCCTTCCCAATTTTCCATCTGTACCCCCCAAGCAGCCTTGGGAGAGTTTGGTCATATTTACTCCACACCAGCGTAGTTTTATTTCCCGGATATACAGTTCCATTTTATCTCTCAATAGCTGTAATACAGATAAAACCAGGACCACTTGGGAGAAGGAGTTAGGGCGCAGTTTGGCGACAAACGGTGGAAGAAAGCCGTAGATAGAATACGGTCTACCACTTCCTGTGCCCATCTCGATGTCGCCCTGCGGAGGCCCTGGGGGCGAGCCGTTGCCTTCGGCGGGACCCGGGGGCGAGCCGTCGCCTTCTTCGTGGCCATGTGGTGGTCTGACGACCTCTTTGTGGCCAGGCGGCGGTACGACGACCTCTTCACGGCCAGGCGGCGGTGTGACAGATGTTTCTTTTTATCTTTGTTGGCCAGATGTTGCATACTTCTACCCTGGAAAGCAAAAAGATGTCCCTCCATTGAGAGTTTTAATGTTTTTTCTTAAGTTGGAGAAAATAAAATATACACTGAGGGGTTCTAGTGACACCTTTTTTTGCAACTGGCAACCTGTTATTTCTTATTTTATGAGCCTCATCTAATTCGGTCAACAATTGGACTGTATACATAATATTTCTTTTGTTCCTTCAGTTGTTTTAACAGGGGGATGTGGGGGGTTTGTGTGCGTGCGCATGTGTGTGTGTCTTTGTCTGGGGGTGTCAGGCTGACGGACAGGATGTGGAAGCTGAAGCAAGTCAATCATAGTGTTTATTTAACTATTCAACAAAATACACTCACTCAGGAAACGGAGAGTCATGAACTGAAAGATTATCCGCTCGAGACGAGTTATCCACAACACAAAGGGAAAGTCCAACTGAAAGCAAAACCAGAAGTAAAAGTAAACCCCAGCGGGAAGAAGAGTAATCCATACAGAACAGAACTATTATACGGAACCAGTGGGGAATGCTGGCGGTCGAGCAGCCACGGGTATCACCAGCATGACACTTTCAGAACCGACAGCCTGTGACTCAAGAACGTGAGTTTATATAGTCTAGTCCTTAATGAGCCACAGCTGTCAGTGATCCTGGCAGGGAACGGATAACGAGGAACTGTCAGTTACTGAGGGGGGTGTGGCAGGGTGCATCTCTGACAGCGGTCGAGGGGGGCGCGGCAGGGGAATCCCTGACAGTACCCCCCCTCCAGGGGCGGCACCTGACGCCCCAAAACCCACCCATGGCGGCTCGGAGGAAGGCCTCCCCAACCGACCCGGGACAAAGGAGGCCCGTGGGCATCGCAACAAAGTAGGGGAGGATCGGAAGGAGGCCCGACGTCCTCATGCGGGGAACCTGGAGGCCCGACGTCGCCCTGTGGGGAACCTGGAGGCGGTACGACATCCCCTTCGCGGCCTGAACTCTCAGGGGGACTCTGTGGCTGGGCGACACCCTCGGCGGAACTCTGTGGCTGAGCGGCACCCTCGGCGGATGCCCAGGGATGGAACCGAGCACCATCGATAATCCTGGAAGTGGCGCGCTCTGAAGACCCATGGAACGAAGCTTCTTCATCCTCAAGGGGACTGTCGTGGAGATCCACCACCTCCATCTCACACATCCCCAGAAGAAGCTCGCAGAATTCGGCGAGTGAGCCAAAATTGCCCCCATTGGCGCTCCATAATCTGCTGGTTTTTGAGAGAGCATCACCAGACAGGAGACAAACGCAGAAGGCGATCTTGGCATGTTCGGAGGGAAACTGGGAAAAGTTTTCCTCCACATACCAGTTCACTGTTCTTCCCGGAAAAACGAGCCGCGAAATCCTTTGCGCTCGCTGAGGGGCGTGGTGCAGCCGCGCTTGCATGCTCCGGCTTCTGTGGCTTTGAGCCGCGAGAAGCGGCTTAGAACTCCCGGTGAAAATCCGAAGCCGGGTTCGGCTGCTGATTCATCGTGGCCGAAATTGCGGGAGGGCGATTCCGCTTTCGGTTTCGGTCGGTTCTTCTGTCAGGCTGATGGACAGGACGCGGAAGCGGAAGCAAGTCAATCATAGTCTTTATTTAACTATTCAACAAAATACACTCACTCAGGAAACGGAGAGTCATGAACTGAAAGATTATCCGCTCGATACGAGTTATCCACAACACAAATCGCTGAGGGGCGTGGTGCAGCCGCGCTTGCATGCTCCGGCTTCTGTGGCTTTGAGCCGCGAGAAGCGGCTTAGAACTCCCGGTGAAAATCCGAAGCCGGGTTCGGCTGCTGATTCATCGTGGCCGAAATTGCGGGAGGGCGATTCCGCTTTCGGTTTCGGTCGGTTCTTCTGTCAGGCTGATGGACAGGACGCGGAAGCGGAAGCAAGTCAATCATAGTCTTTATTTAACTATTCAACAAAATCAAAAAAGATGACATTTTCATTAAAAATGTGATAGTTAAAATAAAAATATACATTTTACATGAAGAATCATGGTTTGAGCAAAAATATATATTTTTTTATAAAAAAATATATAATTAATTGCCAAAATATTAATTTTCATATTTATTAGAATAGTTACATGAAAAACTGTTAAAATGTTTTTACAAGTTATTGTGACAATATTCATATTCATAATTTCCCAAATAAATGGTGTAAAAATGTGAATGAAAAAGATTTCATGAAATACCATGTTTTGACATAAATATGACTTTTCTCATATAAATATGAAATGAATTGGTAAAATATGAATTTTTTATTTTGAAAGGAATAATTTCATGAAAAATGTGCAAAAGTTCAATTAAAAAACTTGATATTACAAATCATGTTGTTAAAAGATAATGTGAAATTATGACTTTTCATATTTATCAGCATTATTTAACTAAAAACCGTTAAAAGTGCAAAAATTCAATGCAAAGCGTGGTCAAACAATAGTTTGAAAAAGAATATGACCTATATAATATTTTTTGTTTTTATTAAAATATTAGATTTCATATTTATAATCATAATTTCATTAAAAAACAAATCATTTAATCTTCATCATAAAAATTTAATATTTTAAAATATAAATTATATGTTCATGGAAAACTTTTGAAAAAGTGCCATAAATGAACACAAAACAATAAAGTGACTATGTAAATCAAGTTTTTACAAAAATATTACTTTTTTTTATTAAAAATGTGATGGTTATTGTGAAAATATACAGTGCCCCCCACAATTATTGGCACCCCTGTTTAAGATGTGGTCGTGGACTTCTAAAAATTCTCCTTTTTTTTTTTTAAAACAACATAGAACCCAAATGCGAAAAAAGAGAAAAATCCAACCTTTCATTTAAGTACATAACTTTGGTGGTAAAAAAATCACACATTTAGAAAAAAAAAAAAAAAAACTTGAAATCATGTGTACCACAATTATTGGCACCCCTAACAATTCCTCTGAAAAATGTAATTGTTTTTTTTTATATATATTTTTCTGTAGTTGCTAAGGTTGGTCAGGGTATCTAGGGACTTTTAACTAGTAATTCATGAATTCCTGTTTCCCTGGGATATAAATATGACGTGACACAGAGGCCTAATTCTCTTACCCATTTGTCAACATGGCAAAGACAAGAGAACACACCATTCAAGTAAGGCAGATGTGTGTCGACCTTCATAAGTCAGGCAATGGCTACAAGAAAATAGCCACTCGCCTTAACTTGCCGGTATCTACAGTCAGAGGAATCATTAAGAAGTTTAAAACAACTGGAACAGTGACAAACAAGGCTGGAAGAGGTCCCAACTTTATCTTGCCACAACGCACAGTGAGGAGGATGGTAAGAGAAGTAAAAAAAATTCCCAAGCTCACCGTCACAGAATTGCATCAAAGAGTGGCATCTTGGGGTCACAAAGTCTCCAAAACAACCATCAGACGCTCTCTACATGCCAACAAGCTGTTTGGGAGGCATGCAAGGAAAAAGCCTTTTCTCACTAACACTCACAAACGTAAACGTCTGGAGTTTGCTAAGCGGTACTGGGACTTCAACTGGGATCGTGTGCTTTGGTCAGATGAGACTAAGATTGAGCTTTTTGGCAACAAACACTCTAAGTGGGTCTGGCGAATGAGTATGCCGAAAAGCACCTCATGCCCAACGTGAAGTATGGTGGAGGATCTGTGATGCTGTGGGCCTGTTTCTCTTCCAAAGGCCCTGGGAACCTTGTTAGGGTGCATGGCATTATGAACGCTTTGAAGTACCTGTACAAAGTATTAACATCAGGGGTGCCAATAATTGTGGCACACATGATTTCAAGTTTTTTTTTTCTAAATGTGTGATTTTTTTTACCACCAAAGTAATGTACTTAAATAAAAGGTTGGATTTTTCTCTTTTTTTGCATTTGGGTTCTATGTTGTTTTTAAAAAAAAGGAGAATCTTTAGAAGTCCATGACCACATCTTAAACAGGGGTGCCAATAATTGTGGAGGGCACTGTACATTTTCTTACTGATAAGCATCATTTAATAAAAAAAGTTTAAAAAGTACAATATGTAAGCAAAAAACTTATATTAAGAAACATGGGCTGAGAAAAATATAAAAAATATGAAATCAATTGGTAAAATTTACCTTTTTTATTCATCCAAATAATTTAATGAAAAACTGTTAAAAAGTGCATAAATTTAATAAAAAATGTGATATGACAAATCAAGTTTTTACAACTCATTTTGAAATTATGACTTTTTATATCCATAAGCATCATTTAAATAAAAACTGTTCAAGGTACAACAATTCAACGCAACAAGTGTTGACAAACAATGGTTTGAACAAAATCTGACTTTCTTTTATAAAAAATCAAATTATAAAAAAAATACATATCATATTCATAACCATAATTTCATAAAAAAAAACTTTAACATTTTTATACAAACATTATCGTGTAAATCTGAATTTTTATATTCATAAGCATCATTTAACTAAGAACCATTAAAAGTGCAAAAATTCAACGCAAAACCTGATAAACAATGTACTGAAAGAACTTTTTTTTTTTTTAAATACAAAATGTATTGTTTTTATTAAAATACAATGGAACCTCGGGTTACGAATTTAATTCGTTTCCTGTACTTTATTCGTAACCTGAAAAGTTTGTATCCCGATACAAATTTCCCCATAATAATGAACAGAAACTTCAGTAATTCGTTCTGGACAACCAAAAATATTACTTAAATAAAAATAAAGCCAATATTCACTAATATTATTTACTTTTAACGTTATATTAAAATCATACCACATAAAAACATACAAAAGAGGAAAAGATCTTTAGCGGGTACTTTCCCTTTGAGAAGACTCGCTGCAGGAGACGACATTCGTAGAAGGGGGAGGAGGGAGAGTTATTGTTTGGAAGGAGAATCTTATTATATTATATTATTTATATATTATAGAATATTGAAGACAGTGTTATTAACACGAACGCTGAGACAATTGTTGCATTAGAGGGAAAATGAGAGCTGTTTCTTTAAGGCTACTATCAGTTGGTATTGAAGTCCAGAGTGAAATTCATTATGGGTATTGTACTTCGGAAAAGACTGTAACCCTGCTAATCTATCTTCATAAAACAAGTAAAGTGGTTATGCATCGGCTAATGTGGTCCATCTCATCATTCCACGAGCATCAACTAACGAGTTGTTACGCTGCCGCCGGGAAAAGTTCAAGCGGATAAGTAACACAATGCTCTGCGATTTTTTGGTAAGCGACGTTCGTATCCCGAAATCTTGTTCTTAACCAGGGGCAAAAATTTTGATGAACTGCGATTCGTGAAGACTTTTCATATACATTAGCATAATTTCATTAAAAACTATTTAAAAAGTGCAATAAGTGCACGAAAAGGTGACATGACAAAATATGTTTAGACAGCAATATGACGTTTTTTCATAAAAATAGTAATTGTAAAAATACGAATATTCATATTCATAAGCACAATTAAATAAAAACACGTTAAAAAGTGCAATCTGTGAACAAAAAACTTTTCCATGACAAACTATGGTTTGACAAAAATATGACTTTTTACATAACGAAATATGTCACTATGAAAATATTATATATGTTCACAGAAATCCTTTAAAAAAATTGCCATTAAGAAGCAAAAAACAAAAAATGGACCATACAAATCATATTTTGACAAAAATGTCATTTTCATTGAAAATTTTATAGTTGTTGTAAAAATATGAATTTTCATGTTTATAAGCATCATTTAAAGAAAAAACAAAAAATTCAATTATGCAAGCAAAAACTATTTAAAACCATGGTCTGAGAAAAATATAACTTAAAAAAATACATATGAAATTAATTAAAAAATTATAAATTACTAGTTACTATAAATAACTGTTAAAAAGTGCAACAATTCAATGAAAACCGTGAAATGACAAATCAAGTTTTAAGTTATTGTTAAAATAAATATAGTCATATTTATTTTCATGAAATTCCATGTTTTTGACATAAATGACTTTTCTCATATAAATATTAATTGGTAAAATATAAATTTTTATATTGAAAGAAATGATTTCATGAAAAACTTTCATTTGGTTATTTCAGGTTATTGTGAAATTATGACTTTTTATATTCATAAGCATCATCTTTTTTCTATGAATATTTGCACTTTCAACGATATTTAGTTAAATATCATTTATAGTGCAAATATTCATAGAAAAAAGTGAAATGACAAACAATGGTTTGAAACAAATCTGACTTTCTTTTATAAAAGATTTGTTTTTATTAAAATATTACATTTCATATTCATATTCAAAATTATTAATTTAAAATGTAAAAAAGGGTACATTTTCATAAAAATGTTTGAGAAAATATGAATTTTTTATTCAGGAGCATTTCATTAAAAACATTTTTGACAAAATTATGACGTTTTATATATAATTCATGCAATGAATTAATAAAATATTAATTTTCATATACATAAGCATATTTTCATGGAAACCAGGTTCGGCAAAAATATGACTATTTTCATATGAATATGCAATAAATTGGTAAAATATGAATGTTTATATACAAAGGAATATTTTATGAAAATCTGTTAAAATATTGAAATAATTCAATAAAATAACGTGATATGACAAATCAAGTTTGTAAAATTTTTTGTGAAAAATCTGACTTTTCATTAGCATCATTTAACTAAGAACCATTAAAAGTGCAAAAATTCAATGCAAAACTTAATATGACAAACAATGGTTCGAAAAGGACTTTTTTAATAAAAGATGTAATGTTTTTATTAAAATACATAATTTCCTATTCATAATCATAATTTTATTTAAAAAAAAAAAACATGTTAACCTTTACCATAAAAATATGAGTAATTGTGAAATATATATCATATGATCATGGAAAACCTTTAAAAAGTCAATAAAAAAAAAAAAATGACAATGCTAATCATGTTTTGACAAAAAGATGACTTTTCATAAAAAATTTGATAAAAATATGAATTTCCATATTTATAAGCATAATTTAATAGAAAACAGTTAAAAAGTGCAATATGTAAGCAAAAAACTTACATAACTTTTTTAAATAAAAATATGAAATTAATTGGTAAAATATACATATTCATAGTTATACTAATAATTTCATAAAAAACTGTTATAAAGTTGATGAATAACGTGATAATACACATAATTAATCAAAAACAAGTCTCACGCTTCAAGGACAAAGAGAAAGCGTTTTTTCGAACCAAGCAAATATGCACAAACAGCATGCACTTGCCCATGATAATTTTACATGTTTATGATGAGATATCATATTACAAAACATTTTATGACCAAATGATGACATTTGTTCATAAAAATAATTGTTATTTCAAAAATATAAATTTTATATTCAAAATAAAAATTTAATAAAAACTCTTAAAAACTGCAAAAAAGTAAATGAAAATTGCTTAGAAAGTCATAAATAATCAAAAACAAAACATCAGCACATATTTGGCAAAGCCTTTTATGTGTTATAAAGAATGCGTTTCATAGACACGGAAAATGCGATTTCGCAAGTCTCAGGCTTCTAGGACAAAGAGAAAAGCAGTTTTTCGAACCATGCGAAAATGCACAAACAGCATGCAGTTACCCATGATAATTTTACATGTTTAGGATGAAATATGCTATTACAAAACATTTTATGACCAAATTATGAAATTTTTCATAAAAAGTATTTAGTTATTTAAAAAATATTAATTCCATTTCCAAAATACAAATTTCATAAATTTGAAAAAAATTAAAAAATATTGTTTTTATTAAAATATTACATTTCATATTTATAACCATAATTTCATTAAAAAAAACTAACTTTTTTATAAAAATGAGTTATTGTGAAAATATGATTTTTTTGCATACCGTAATTTCCTGGCTATTGAACGCACCCAAATATAGGCCGCAACCACTGAATTTTACAAAGATTTTTATTTTAAACATAAATAAGCCGCACCTCTCTACATTGAAACTAATGAACTTTGCAAAGGATTTAATAAAAGACAGTGTCTGTTACATGGCTTGTATCTAAACAGTAGCCTACCAAGAAAGTAATTCTTCACTGTCTTCCTCCTTCCTTTCACAACAATTTCTCTCTGGAGTTTTTCTTTTGGCATCGTCGTCCATTTAAAAATCACCATCTGTAGCAGCCCTTGGCATCGATAAATGAACAGAGAGTCTCTATACGGGTGTAGATCGTTTATTGGAACACGTCTTCAGGTTGTACTCTTTAACATGAAGCATCCACCGATCACCGTTCAACACCAATCACTACCGTGAAACTTAAATTAAAGAAAGAAAAATACACAAATATTCAAATGTAAACAAAAGACATTCACTCATTAAAAATCATGAACTTAACAGTGATGAACTTTAAGCTATCAAAGCCAGATTCACATTAAAACAAAAACATACCTCGCTCCGCTTTACCAACCGTGCAAAACATTACCAAACTTTGCTAAACTCCGACAATCCAGTACCAGTGTTCAAAAATTAAAACTTACAAAAATCTAATCCACGCTATTTCTCAAAATGCATGCAGAGACAAAAACTAACAGCTAACCAAAAAAAAGGCACATTCTGTGAACGTGCGCATCATAAAAAAATTCCCCCGATCAATCTGATCCCGAACACAGGTTCCGCCTACACACACACACACACAAACACACACACACACACCTTGCACATTAACAACGGTTATAACAAATGAAAAATCAAGGGCACTTTCACCATCGGTGAAACTTTTCTCCCGATGCCGTGCAGCTCAGAACACAGGTAAAGTGCATTTTTTAATGCCCGGTTGTTTTCAGCGTGACGAATGATTCGCATTTCCTGTTGACAGTTTGAGTAAACCGCAGGTCCACGTCAGAGGAACCTCATCCAAATTTATGATGTGGTGCGGCCTGATTCAGTGGGAGCGCATCTGATTTAATATAAAGAGTTTCATTGGTTTACCTGAACAATTTCGGCAATTTTATTAGTCTAATGTTATGGGGCTCAGTCTTTTGACTGCGGTTAAGCCAGCCCCGTCGTGAAAATACACCGTTAAGCCAGCCGCACTTTGTTTAGTGTTGCGCGTCTACTCGTGCACTTACGGTACGGGTGGTGGGAGCGGTCAAAATACATGTGAAACGCTTCAGAAAGGCGTTTCCGTTATAAAAAAAAAAAGACTCAGTGCATTTGTCATGTTCCACATTCAAACACTCATAAAAACAGTTTTCTTTATAGGTTTGCTCAATCTTTCAAATACTTCCAATTTACAGTGTCCCTGTCTATGACTCAGTTAATTTTCAAATCATTTTACTGTGAAGTTTTGGAGAAAACTAAAGGCAAAATCACTCCATGCATCACTGCATTATCAATCATTCAAACACTCATAAAAACACTCATAAAAACAGTTTTCTTTATAGGTTTGCTCAATCTTTCACAGAATTCCTATTTAGACTTTCCCTGTCTATTACTCTCTTAATTTTCAACTCATTTTACTGTGGAGTTTTCTCCAAAACTCCACAGTAAAATGAGTTGAAAATATTTTTATGAGTTGAAAATGTTTTTATCAATCATGTTCCACGTCCAAACACTCATAAAACATTTTTTCTTTATAGGTTTGCTCAATCTTTCAAATTATTCCTATTTACAGTGTCCCTGTCTATTACTCTGTTAATTTTCAAATCATTTTACTGTGGAGTTTTGGAGAAAAGTAAAAGCAAAATCACTCCAAGCATCACTGCATTATCAATCATGTTTCACATTCAAACACTTATAAAACATAATTCCTTATAGGTTTGCTTAATCCTTCAAATTCTTCTTATTAAGGGTGTCCCTGTCTATTAGTCCTTTAAATTTCAACTCATTTTACTGTGGAGTTTTTAAGAAAAGTAAAGGCAAAATCACTCAAAACCTCAGGTGCATTTTCAACCATGTTTCATATTCAAACACTCATAACACATTTTTCTTTATAGGTTTGCTCAATCTTACAAATTATTCTCATTTACAGTGTCCCTGTCTATTACTCTGTTAATTTTCAAATCATTTTACTTTGGAGTTTTGGAGAAAATTAAAGGCAAAATCACTCCAAACCTCAGGTGCATTTTCAATCATGTTCCATATTCAAACACTCATAAAACATTTTTCTTCATAGGTTTGCTCAATCTTACAAATTATTCTTATTTACAGTGTCCCTGTCTATTATTTTATTAAATTTCGACTCATTTTACTGTGGAGTTTTGGAGAAAAGTAAAGGCAAAATCACTCTAAACCTCAGGTGCATTTTCAATCATGTTCCACTATCAAACACTCATAAAACAGTTTTCTTTATAGGTTTGCTCAATCTTTTAAATTATTCTTATTTAAAGTGTCCCTGTCTATTATTTTATTAAATTTTGACTCATTTTACTGTCAAGTTTTGGAGAAAACTAAAGGCAAAATCACTCCAAGCATCACTGCATTTTCAATTATGTTCCATATCAAACACTCATAAAACAGTTTTTTTATAGGTTTGCAAAATTTTTTAAATTATTTTTATTTACAGTGTCCCTGTCTATTATTTTATTATATTTCGACTCATTTTACTGTGGAGTTTTGGAGAAAAGTAAAGGCAAAATCACTCCAAACCTCAGGTGCATTTTCAATCATTTTCCATATTCAAACACTCATAAAACAGTTTTCTTTATAGGTTTGCTCAATCTTTCAAATTATTCTTATTTACAGTGTCCCTGTCTCTTATTTTATTAAATTTTAACTCATTTCACTGTGGAGTTTTGGGGAAAACTAAAGGCAAAATCACTCTAAACCTCAGGTGCATTTTTAACCATTCAACATTTCACATTCAAACACTCATAAAACTTCCTAGGTAGTTTTCCTGTTCACAGTGATCCAGAATTCATTTATTTTGTATTTATTGTCAATTAATTTGACTGTACATTTTGAAGAAATTATAGGCAATATTACTCAAAACATATTCTTTTACTTATTTTCATATTATTCACAAAAATCTAAATAATTTGCATAATTATATTCTTTTTAGAACAGTTACACTGTTTCAGAAAAAATAAGTTCTTGTTTCGTCCAAACATATAAAAATTGGAATATGGATTTTACTCCATTACTCTGTTTTTTTATTTTAAAACACAAATAAAACTTGAGCGAATAATGAAAGGTTGCAATTGTGCATAGACAAGTTTAATTTACAATCAAATCAAATTAATTATAATTACAAAATTTTTTTTAAATTATTTTTATTTACAGTGTCCCTGTCTATTATTTTATTACATTTCGACTCATTTTACTGTGGAGTTTTGGATAAAACTAATGGCAAAATCACTCCAAACCTCAGGTGCATTTTCAATCATGTTCCATATTCAAACACTTATAAAACAGTTTTCTTTATAGGTTTGCTCAATCTTTCAAATTATTCTTATTTACAGTGTCCCTGTAAATAACTGTGTTAATTTTCAACTCATTTTACTGTGGAGTTTTGGAGAAAATTAAAGGCAAAATCACTCCAAACCTCAGGTGCATTTTCAATCATGTTCCATATTCAAACACTCATAAAACAGTTTTCTTTATAGGTTTGCTCAATCTTTCAAATTATTCCTATTTACAGTGTCCCTGTCTATTACTCTGTTAATTTTCAAATTTTTCAAAAGGTCAAGAGGTGCTTTACCTTCTGGAAGTGGCTTTCAAGGGGTGTGTTTCCCACATCATTCTGAAAGGAAATTTTTTGTATTATATACAATTAAAACATGAATGTTTACATTGTGTAGCTGGAGAAGCAAGACACAGGAAGTAGTTATATATAATATATATAATGTATATTATTATTAATAGCACATATTAATTATTTATGCTAATGCACATACAGACAATTTAGCAGGCACTTAATTTAAATCAAATTGCGGTTCAAGTAATACTTAGAAACATCATGCAAATGTTAGGGAATGTTTTCGAAAAAACCTTCTTTTATGTCCTTGACTGTAAAGTTTGGACTTATGTACATGATGAAAACACACATGGTTGAGATCTCCTTTATAAAAATCCACTGCAGGTCAAGACAGAGATTCAACAAGAGTGTGTATTGTCAGCAGTCTACATATATAGCAATAACTGTTAATAACATCTTAATTACCTTGTAGTCTTCAGCAACAATGTTTTGTTCCTTAGTTTCAGTTTTCCTATTTGTTGCATCAGTGTTTGCAAGTTGTTATAGTGCTTAGCCACATTGTCTCCAGTGCATG